>QLOK01021407.1:0-23965 GCA_003313805.1 Tricholoma flavovirens
TTGAGCCTGACACCATTCTGATTTTGGCGAGTGAGGCAACGGCAGCCTTCATTGAGAAGCCCTTCAATCTCTGCTGCATGATGCGTACGCAAGGTCATGCAACCATTAAACAAATTGATGAGCGTGTGAACAAGTTGCTGTGTTCTGGCGGAGCTCAGATTTGACGCGTTTTGTCACGCTTGGAGGTCTATTGTACACTGCACATAGAAACTGTACTAGAAATGTGAAGTATATATTGGCCTGTACTTTTGTATGATATATGAACCTCTGTGAAATTTTCTAGGATCTCGGGGTCTCATTTTCGACCTCAAACAATGAATTCAGTTCTCAATCACCCATTTCATCATTCCGGCTATTCTCTCGCAGCCACTTCTGGTTGCCGTATCCCCTCCATATTTTTGATATATACAAAAAAGATATATATGATATAAACCCGTAAGTGTCCGAAATCATTGAGGGCAGAGATAAATCACAAAAATGAAATTCAACTACCCTGTGCAAATTCAACTCCGATGGAACCAATAGTAAGTATGACTACCGTCTGAATCAATATTATCTCCTTCTTAATTGAAGCATCGGGATCGTATATGGAACCATCCATGGGCGACGGCCGTATGATACTCAGGGTGGGGGGCCGCCTTTACCCCCGATGCTTAGAGGCTCTGGAAGAAGTTTTATGTTTGTTCTCATCCGGCTAAAACGAGATAGGAATGGACAGTGGTTTCCGTTTTTAAATTGTTTATTACGACGTGTGTTTGAAATTTGAAAGGATCCACACCTCTCCTTTGCAAAAACTGGTGGTGGCAAGCTCGTTGTCTGATATCTGCTAGCTGATTAATTGATGAGGGAGTTTGGGATTCACCTACAACCAATCGATAATGGGTTAGGGACGATTGTGCTTTGGAAGAGTCTGCTTATGGGAGACTAGCATCGGTCATCGAGCCGTGTTGGTGTGGGATATATACGCTGGCCCGGGGCATCTGCAAGAATAGTGCTTACAGTCCAAGTTTCAGGGGCAGCAGATGCCTGGGTGACCCCATTCAATGTTATGTGTAGCAATCTCCCAAGCATTCAAACTAAGGAGACAAGCCTGAGCAGCTCGAGGACTACTCCGCAAGTAAAATGTTCACTATCAACATTAACATCCAGCATATCACGAAGAAACGGATCTTGTAGTTAACGGTCTGATGCTCCAGTTGAATGAATTGTCATGATCGGTGGGCTGCCAAAGTCTAAGCAATTAGCACGTGATGCCTATTGGGCGAGACTGCCAATTAACAACAAACTGTTTGGGCAGGAATCAAAATCGACCTACCTTCGTACCCAACCCACGCAGGGATGACTAGACTTATGTTGTGACCTGAAGGACCAGAAGTGCAGATCGACGCCAGAAGTTGCACAAATGTCCAGCGAAGGCCAAACCACAAGTGAGAACATGTTTTGAACAAGGATCGAGTACGCAACGACTAGTTAATGTAGAAATTCGGTATCTATACCACCCGTTTTTCGCAGCGAGTCTCGGCATGGACGGCTTCGCAATTTCGGTCGCAATAGGGCATGGAGCACCGGCGACATTTATATGCCCCCCAATATCCGCACACAGAACATAACATCCGCGGGGGATACGCGGACGGGGGTGTGAGAGCAGTCAAGTACGTCGGGACATACGGCGGTAGAGATGCAATATTCTGGACCATCAAGTGGAGGTCAGCAGGTTGCCTGAAGGAGAACAGGAAGTTGTATTTCGTACTGATTCATCTATGAGAGTTGCGAGGTTTTTGCGGTAAAGTAACGCGGTGCGGACACTCATTGTCGACTTCTTCTTTTTCGCAGCCGCGGACGACCCCAAGATATTGAGATTGCGTTTGTCAGAGATGG
This sequence comes from Tricholoma flavovirens, assembly GCA_003313805.1. Classification (NCBI taxonomy): domain Eukaryota; kingdom Fungi; phylum Basidiomycota; class Agaricomycetes; order Agaricales; family Tricholomataceae; genus Tricholoma; species Tricholoma flavovirens. The sequence continues at coordinate 1,879 of QLOK01021407.1, forward strand.
TTTGCCTTGCTCGACCTTTCTTGCTACCCCCTTCTTCGTCATCTTCGCCGGCCAGAAGACTAGTTTCTGAATAGTTCGACCGCTTCACGTATGTAATGCATGTAAGACCACGCAGGACATGCTACTGGTAAGATATTACCTCAAGCTCATCAAGGTGTCGCTTGGTTCGTTTCGCGATGATTTCGGGTGTCAGACCTTGTGCGTTGGTACCAGCGTTGTGTGCATGGCGAGCATCTGTCGTGCATTCAGTTTATTACACTCACAATGAGGCAAAATACCTGCACTGCACTCTTGATCTCTTTGGTGGCATGGGGGTAAAAGGAACCGATGATCCGAGTCGGCCGAAGTAGATTATTGTCGACTCTGGGCTACGGCCATCACTACTGGAATCGAGCACGCCATCGCACCACTTCAAATTTCATACACTCAACATTTAGAATTCTTACATTCATCATCATCTTCTCCACCCAAGCGCATTTATACCCTCGGCTTATCTTGAGCAACGAGGACAGCCTGGACGCCTTACGGCAACATACTAGAATCTTCATTCGACTGTGACATGGCTCCATCGATAGACCCCAAATTGGCAGTAGCAAAAGCACCCTTACACGATCTACCCACACCAGAGCCAGAGTCTCCGATGAGGTTACGCAAACCGTACAGGTTCTCGACCCTATGTGCGACGGTAGAAAATCCTACCATGAAAGATCAGTATGGGAGCAGTTCCGTCCCGATCTATCAGACTTCTACTTTTAAAGGCGTAGGCAACGAGTATGACTATAGCAGGAGCGGTAATCCCACTAGAACTTATCTTGGTACGTTACTAAGTCTTTTTAAAATATATTTTGTTGAGTACATCGTGCGTGCAGAACATCATATCGCCAAAATATCATCTTCTGACCATGCATTCGCCGTCTCGTCTGGGATGGCCGCTCTTGATGTTATCCTGCGACTGCTTAAACCCGGAGACGAAGTCATAGCCGGAGACGACCTGTATGGAGGTACCAATCGTCTTCTTACATATATTCAGAGCCATGTCGGCGTTACGGTGCACCACGTTGACACGACTGATCCCACCTCACTGCATGCCCTTATCCACCCAACGAAGACTGCCATGGTCCTTCTGGAATCGCCCACGAATCCATTGCTTAAAATCGCTGATCTGGCAACCATCAGCAAGGATGTCAAAGAACGCGCTCAAAACGCTCTAGTCATTGTGGACAACACCATGATGAGCCCTTACTTGCAAAGGCCTCTAGAACATGGCGCAGACATCGTGTATGACAGCGCTACCAAGTACTTGAGCGGACACCATGACCTCATGGCCGGTGTGATAGTTTGTAACCGGGATGATATCGCCAAGGTAATGTTCCATAGTGCTATGCCGTACCCCTCCATTCTGAGAAGGTGCAACAGCAACTGGCGTTTACAATAAACTCCATCGGCAACGCTCTTGCCCCAATTGACGCTTTCCTCCTTCTCCGCGGAATTAAGACACTGGCACTTCGCATGGATCGACAACAGACCACTGCGAACATGGTTGCAGATTATCTTCAGTCCCTAGGATTTCGTGTCAATTATCCTGGAATTGTTGATCATCCTGGCAGAGACATTCACGGGAGGATTGCAGATGGGAGTGGGGCCGTCCTCAGTTTCGAGACAGGTAGTAAAGCTGTAAGTGAACGTGTAGTTGGCGGGACAAGGCTATGGGGCATTAGCGTGAGTTTTGGCTGTGTGAATAGCTTGATTAGCATGCCCTGCGTCATGTCGTGAGTACAGCTTGTTTTTTTTTAAAAAAAAAGACATCTGTGGGAAGTTCTGATGTCCACATAGCCACGCATCTATCGACCCGGCTACTCGTGCAGCCCGCGGTTTGCCAGAGGATCTCATTCGCTTGTGTGTCGGTATCGAAGATCCGCATGATCTCTTGGACGACCTGGAACATGCACTTATTGCCGCCGGTGCTATCGAGTTTGATACCCTTGAAAGCAAATACGTTCGTGCGCCTGTCCTTGGTGCTGGAGAGACGATTAATCGAGCAGTTGAGCAACTGGCATTAGATGGAGCGGGCATCGGAGGAGAGTTGTTTGTCAGTGCGCCCGGGAAAGTCATTTTGTTTGGCGAGCATGCGGTCGTTCATGGCGTGGTGAGTTATCCGAATTTATCAATGATCTCAAGACTATCAGGGACGAAGAGACCTTCTGTCTACCTCTGACTTCATTTCCGGAGGACTGTCTTTTCTTCTCTGGTGCCTTGGACTACTCTTATTTACCAATTCTGTAGACTGCAATTGCCGCTTCAGTGGACCTCCGGTGCTATGGCCTTGCGACCCCTAGAAATGACGGAAAGCTCTCTGTCTTCTTCAATGACATCGATAACTTCTACCATGAATGGGACCTCAGCACGTTGCCTTGGGATGCCGTGACACCCGTACCTGCGGGCGACGAACACCCGGAGCTGCTAGATCAGAAACTGATCGATGCCATTTCCACAGGGCCATTAAAAGGAATCGACGAAAACAGAAAGAGTGCGCAAGCGGCATCTTTAGCATTCCTCTACATATATCTAGTCCTTGCGAGGAGCGGGGAAAGGTATGTTGAGAAATCGTCACCGCGGACCTTGCAGTTCTGACCCCTTAAGTGTAGACTGTCCTTTCATTTCACCGCGCGATCAACACTCCCTGTCGGTGCAGGCCTCGGTTCTTCCGCCTCATTCTCTACCTGCGCAGCATCGGCGCTCTTGATACTCCAACGACGGATCAGTTTACCAATTCCTCCAGCCCCTACGTCCTCGAGTGGCCACGTTCACATTTCACATCAAGGCCGACGAGCTATCCCGCCGGCAGTGGCGGAAGAAGTCAATCGATGGGCATTTGTCGCGGAGAAAATACTCCACGGCAATCCGAGTGGGGTAGATAATAGCGTTTCAGTTTTCGGCGGTGCCTTGGCCTATACTCGATCCGGCTTTGAGAGGAAAGGTGGAATGGAAGTAATCCAAGGGTAAGTCTGGATCCATTTCTAATGGGCCTGAATATTGTACCTGACGGATCATGAAATCCCTAGATTCAAATCCTTGCGATTCTTATTGACCAATTCAAAGGTTCCGCGAGATACGAAGAAGCTTGTTGCCGGCGTTGGAGAAAAAAAGGCGAACGTAAGAATTCCGGAACATTAGTTGGCGAAAGAACTGAGGCTAATCCACGGTATGCACCTTCAGGAACCCGAGCTGGTTAATGGGATCCTGCAGGCTATTCAGGGTATCAGCGATGAAGCCAGAAGGGCTTTGGCGGATCCGGAGCTCCCTCGTGAATCATTGATATCCGTGTTGTCGGTGAGTTATCGCCTTGCTCCAAACTTATGTGTACAGACGCATGTGCCTGGCGTATATTGTAGGCTCTCATTCATGAAAATCATGGACATCTTGTGGAGCTGGGGGTTTCACATCCCTCATTGGAGTCTATCAGGGCTACGACAGCAGCAGGGCCTTATCAACTGAGCACCAAGCTCACGGGTGCTGGTGGCGGTGGGTGTGCGGTCACCTTAGTACCGGATGGTGCGTATGAAGAGTCATTCAGTCGGCGGTCAAGCGATCTCATACCGTCATGACCCCCAGATTTCAAGGCACAAGACCTGCAGGATCTAATCAGTGAACTGATCCGCGAGGGCTTCGAGCCATATCTCACATCTGTTGGCGGAAGTGGACTCGGAATCTTGCCGCCATATAGGCATAACCGCAACCGTAAATCTACTGCTCCCCACCTAGTACAGGGCCTCGGCCAGGTGACTCCCCCCGAGACACCTATAGCAGGTGAGGCCTTGCATCCAGACTCTGGAACTACAAAGGACACAAGTGTATTCAAACCTCTACGCACATCATTCGAGACTAGCTCTAGATCGCAACTTACGGCTTGGGTAGAAGAGATTGGGGATTGGCTATATGTCTAATTGTCTCTCACTCTGCGAGGGCATGTCGGTCCTTCCCTCTTCGAGATATGGATGGATCTATTAGATGCGAACTAACTGATCTTAGCACATGGAATGTGAAACGACTGTGTTTGTATGCTGTAACTTGACATCTTTTCCTGCCTGATTTCCATATCACATATTTTGAACGACTCAGTGGATTTGACGTCATCCAGCACTGGCCTTGGATACGCCCATCACAGTTTTTGACCCTGATCTACCACTCAAATCTTCACTTTGACAGCCCGATCGCCCTCGGCAAGATTGGAACATCTATCAGAAACTTTGTACTCAATCTTCGAGCACTCCTGAGTCGAATGATCGATACCACGAACGTTACCTCAGGTGTCAGAGTCTAGCACCTCTAATGCTTCGATGCTTGGCAAGTTTACGGGTATCCTAGTATAACGTACACAGCATACACTTACTAATTACGCAGGAGTGGTGATTTACCAACCAATATTTATGTAGTAAATTATACGAATAAGTAGGGGATGCCACTGGCAATGAGATGGTTGAAAAATCACGCGAAATCACTCTCGCTGTCAGACTCGAATTCGAGCTCCTCGGGCCGCTCTCGCGGTCGCAAAGTCACAAGACGAGTAAGTTTGACCTCCAAGTGCTTGGGACCAAAGTACCGTTGGGTCTCAAAGCTCCAACTGAGTGGCAATAGTACATCAACATCAAGTCCACAGTGATAGCAGGGATATAACTCACTCCAGGTTCCCTTTCATCCAGTATCCCAGCCCCACAATGAATCGAGCTACCTGCGAATCGACAGCAGCACCCCACGATGGTAATCGAGCTTGTGTTGCAAGAAAACGCGTCATGAACTTCTCGCAGTGAACACCCGCATAGTTCGTCGCTGTTTGAAGATCCACCTGCTGATTTTCCATCAGGACAGTTATGATGTTGTTTCCATTGATCCCTTTGCTTTGTTCCATGTCGTATGAATAAATGTCCTTTTGAATTTACAATTACTTTCCCCCACGAAACATCACTGGAAGATGGGTAAAACTCACATTAGTCCAGCAGACGTAATCGACGGCCGCCCAATATATTTCCATGAACGTTGCATTTTCAAAGACCTCGTTGGGCAGGTCCGTTCCACAGCAGGATTCTATAAGGCTATAGCAAAGACGAACGGCGCTATTTTCTCGGCGCAAGGCAATAAACGAATCAATGTCCAGGACTTCGCCTCTCTCCCGAAGTTCAGCCTCTGTTACAATAGCAGCGCAGTAGTTTTCCCAGTGCGTTAAGAAACGCTTTGTGGATTTTGGGCCAGCGAGACGAAGAAACCGCGCTCGAAACCTACAATGTATTAGACTATTATCTGAATCTAGGGATCGAAAGCTACGAACTCCTTGGTCATCTTGGAGAAGATCGAATGATCATCCCAAGTGTCGTCCTGCATAGCCTTAAGGAAAATGTTTCCTGTAGCCAGGGCGTCCTTGCCATCCTGTTCGTCGATGAGTTCGTCCACGACGAAGAGAAGATTTACCTGTGATACCGGTGAGAACAACCCAGAGCGTACAAAAAATGTTACTCACGAAATCACAAGAGGTTCTATATTGTTCGCAACCTGCATATGCGTACACACGAGAACAAAGGAGCTCATTCGATCCAAGGACGAAAAAGGCCCGTTTCCTATCCGTAAAAATATCGTAACTATTGATCCAAGTCCGAGACTCGGCAGCCCCTTGCTCGTAGTGAGGGTTAGTAGCACCTTCTAAGGGGCACGTCGCCAAAAAGTCGGGGAGAATGAATTGTTTGTGTGCAGAGTTCATGCTTAAGATAAATGTGGTCAATATGGGAGCGCGATTCGGAGAGCTATGATGAGAGCCTTGCGATGAAGCATCTCTGCTTTATATCGGGAAGTTGGGAGATATTTTATTAAGAAATTTCATTGATATCGAAAGGGGAACACACCAAGAGGTCCGATCTCATCTATGGAATGAGAAAACCAGATACCGACATGTCGAATCTGTAGATTTATTGCGAAAGACGCGATTCGCGCTGCGTGCAACTCATTTCCGCATCGGGAAGTCATGTAATGAATCGGGAAAAAAATTCAAATGGGTCTTTGTATGCAGATGCGCAAGGGGCTATTTGAACGGGATCAACGGCGAATGAAGAATAGTCGAGAGCGTCTATAAGTAAATCTCTAACGTAAGTGGACATGCTTGTTTAGCCGAGGTTTGCTAACCTTACTGTTTGGTGACCAAAATATCCAGTAGAACCCCTTCTAAATACAGTCGAAGCCGTCGACAGCCGTCGAGATTTTCACTTTTAGTTTGGTTCAGATATAGGACATAATGGCACTCAATGTTGCTTACAACATTGCGATTGCGAATAGCAAGTTGTAGTGGAAAGGTCGATTCATCCGGGTATCCTAGCCTGTAAGAAGCATGCTGCAAAACGATGAGGAAAACACGGACCGACGAGGGAACTAATGATCTTGGGACATCTGATTTGAATGTATTAAAGCGGCGGCGCTCAGCTACAATTGGGGATTTCGGCTGGCAACGGTGCCCTAATGATGTAGAGGACAATCTTGTCGAGGGTCTTGTGACAAGTTCAAGTTAGTAACGAAGCGATTGTTCTGTGGCGTTTGTGTACCACGGACGCCCAGATGCTGAACCCGTAGTAGATGTGAAGCACGCGTTCAGTTACCTAGTATCGTAACGGGTCCCTTCTGTCCGCGGGATAACGAATCGTATGCTCAAATCCACTCGGTAATCAAGCTTCGTCAAACTTTGTGCACGCGCCTACAAGTATAAGCGCTAACCGCAGAAAGATTAATGACCATGAGTCGTAAACGGAAAAAAGTTGTGGTTTCCAGATATCTGCCTTGATGCCATATCTTGATCCAGTCGAAATGGCCAATGATGAGCATGGCACCAAGTAAAACAGGAATGCTATTAGCTTCAAAGAAAATTAGGAAGAATCTGAGGAATCGACAATCGGAGAATCTAGTGCTTCGAACTATCAATGTTATGCGCTCCTGCATACGGTTATCATATCAAGGGGCAGATCATGTACTTCATCCGTTCAAAATCTTACCTTACTTGCAGCCAAATACAGAATGGCGCAACTTAGCTAAGGCCCTAGCAGGTAGCCGCACGAGATTAAGAAAGCAGTCGAGTTAGCCTGTACCTAAATAACTGCGAAGGATTCATTCAGTTTCATGAGAACAACTTCAAGCATAGCCTGCCAAATTGTGGCACATAAGACACCGAAAGAAAAGAGCACACAGACGTCATATTTTGTCCAGCAGAAAGGGCCCGGATCCTCAAAGACCGTGGACAAAGGCAAAGCGTGGCTGTAGTACGGAGGGGTGCCGAAAATGCCGTGCCATCGATGCCAAATGTATAGAGATGAAATGCGAGAATAGGACGGATGGATATCGGGCTGATATCTGATCGAAAAGAGGGGGTCAGGGATCTCCCGGCTATTCAGAGTGGTAAGGCACTTACACGCTGCACAACCAAACGCAAAGTGCAGTCGAGTCAAAAACTGTAGATTCAAGCAAAAGGTCTTTCCCAGCAATCATGACATCTCACATGACGTACCCAAAGCAGATCCGATTTGACGATTAGGTATGTTGCTCGGAGTATGATTACGATGGATATTAGCTTGCCTTGCAGAGAAGAGGATGATAAAGCCGTTTGGGATTTGCCGAACAACACAGTTTGCTCCTTCGAAACATGTGTGCATTCTTGTTCCTGGACGGCCGTATCTCGACCGGCAAAGCGACGCCCTGTGCATGCATCGTTTGGATTCGCCCGGTGTGAGAAGGAAACACGATGACTATGATCGCTGGTTGTCGAGGTACACAGTCATGGCGATCCGCGGACTCTGGCTCTTATTACCACAGCCCCATGCGAACATAGATAACTTTGTTGACAGTAAGCGTAATATGGGTTGTTACGTACCGTTGAGATAAGTGAATGATTAATTCTAGCACTGTCGTGGTCGGGGTAAGGGCTGCCGAGGAAGTCACCTATTCTCATCTTCTAACAACTTGAATTAGAGCGGATCCAACAAATCACGGTGAAGGCATCATCACTCACCATTCCATGACTTGTGCAAACCAAATTATGATGTTCTGTGAGGTAAGACAATTTATTAATGACATACACCAGGACAGATTTTCCCAGGATGAATGTTCTGAAAGACAACAAAGAAATCCAGAATTCCTGGAACGCCAGGTTCTAAATCATTGACCAGAAGGCTCGACCTAGATCTTGCAACGTATTGTTTCGGGGATTGAAAAGAGAGACGGAAAGTCACGAGGATTCCGAAAATGTCACAACCTTCGAAACAGGGCTTTTAGGTTAAGCCGCTTAACTTTGCCATGCTTTGATCTGGGGGTGAAGAACGAGGTCTATTGCAGGCAGGCATGATGAAAAAATGACTCAATCGTGCGAATTGACGAGGATCCCGTTGTGCCAATCCATCCCTTCGGGACTCACGAGCTAATGATCCCGCAAGGAGGACTGATACCCGGTGACAAACAACACTGCTAGAGGACATTGAAACCAGGGATGGCTCGAGAAGATCTTTCAAAGGTATCAAACCCAGCACTTCATCGACCATGGTATCTTGGTATGGTGGCTAAGGTTTTGAGGCAAAAAGATCTCAAAACGTCAGTGTACACAACTGACATTAGTATGAATAAACTTGTGACAAAGCAAGATAAGATGAGCAAGGTCAAGCGAAGGTCTGAACTGCCAAATGCGGGCCTAAAAGCATATACGATAGCTTGCGTAACGCCCACTAGTTTCACTAGGCCTTGTGATCTTGACCACCTGTCCTCGACGAAGGCCATAATAGCGCGCAACGGGATCCGCTAATTGTATGCGTGGTAGCTGAGTTTCTCGTAGGCGACTGCTTTCACGTAAAAGGCGATCATTGTCAGTGGGGAAAGAGAGACGCACTATTTTTCCAGCAGTGTCTTTTTCTCATCTGGAGAGAGGACGTCGTGGCGAGGCACCAGCGTATGGTGAACGATGTTCACGAGCAAATCTGATTCTGAGAACTCTTCCAGGCGATACTGAGCAGCCATGGCCACAATCACCTAAACGTACAAGTCGAGATCACGGGAAACAAGGCAAACTTGGAGGGCCTCACTTTTCTAGCGGAAGGTGTCATATTTCCGGGGAATACGATAATGCCTCGTTGAATGGACTTTTCCTCAAGAATACCCAGGAGCCTAGAATACTAGGCGTTAGCGAAGTACGGCGTACTTGTAGTGACGAAAACAAACTTCCTCATCGTTTTAACACCAACGCTTTTCTCTTCTGAGAAGAACACGAAGATCTGGTCGGATGGATTGTTACGGGCAGCAGTATAGAAATTCATTTTGTTCCGACTTGTGCCATCTATTTAGCCAAAGTCACAATATAACGAATATGGCGCCTACTCTACGGCGCCACTTTCAAGGACGTAGTCGTGCTTGAATTTGGCAAGATCCATGTAAATCTCGTCATCAGACACCATGAATCCCTACATCAAATACACGGATGAGAGTATGTTACATGAAACATATAGAATAGCTGACTCTATCTCTGACCAGTTCGTGAATCGTTCTATTGACCTTCCACATCCTTGCAGCCTCGTCGACATCGCCCATGATGTAAAATAGTTTGAAAAGAGAAACTTGAATCATTCAAACTCAGACACTTACTAGTATAATTCTGCGGCTCACTGTTTGAACATTTGAACACTCGGCATGGCACCCCAAGCTACTACTGGCAATGGAAATGCACCGCCAACGACGATTCCTCTTACGAATTCATTAATGGTGAGAAATCTTTCCAAAGGCCTTATCTTGATGTCACAGAGACACCTTAGGGCAAGCTCAAACCTGCAAAAATCTTTAAGACTGCTGTTGAGCCCCAACCACCGCCGACACCTGGAGGTTACTCTCAAAGATCAGCAAATTCTGGACCTCGACACATGACAGGCATCAGTTTCGATGACAGGGGTGATCAGGTCATAACCGCAGGAGAAGATGAGACCTTTAGATTATACAATTGCAAAACTGGCAAGCGAGTTCTCTTTCTAGTCGAGGATTCCTTCTACCTCTAACACACAGTGTTGTGAAGGCATCATAAAACGTTGTATTCAAAGAAGTATGGTGTAGATTTGCCCAGATTCACGCATAAGAACATGGCTATCGTCCACGCGTCCACGAAAGAAGATGACACCATTCGGTATCATTCACTACACGACAATAAATATCTACAATATTTCAAAGGCCACAAGGCAAGAGTGGTTTCTCTGGAAGTGTCACCTGTGGATGATGGGTTTATGTCTGGGTCATTAGACAAAACGGTGCGACTGTGGGATCTTCGCGCACCTTCATGCAGAGGACTTTTGACGCTTCCGTCTAACCCCATCATTGCATACGACTCGACGGGGGTTGTGTTCGCAGTTGCCGTTAACCATTACTCCCGAATACTTTTATACGACCAAGCAAATTTTGACAAGGCCCCGTTCCTTGTAATCACTCTTGATGATCCTACATTGACGCTCATCAGTTACCCTCCCCGGCCGATTTATATGACGTCTATTTCTTTCTCCTCCAATGGAAAATATCTCCTCGTAGGTTGTTCAGGCGACGCACACTATATTATGGACGCTTATGAGGGGCATCTCCTTGCGAAACTCGAAGGGCATGTGGGGTTGGAACGCAGGTCCATGAGTGCGCCTCCCAGCATCGAACCTGCAAAGGGTAGTAGTGGTGAGGAAGTTGGTTGGACGCCTGATAGCAAGTACGTGATAAGTGGTAGTCTGGATGGCAAAGTGTTTGTGTGGGACGTGCAAGCCTTACCGTCCAGAACAGGCGAGGTTGATCTAAAGGTTCCTCCGCTGCGGCTGCAGCCCTTGGTAGCACTGGATGGCCATCCAGGTCCATCGAGGTGTGTTAGGTTCAACCCCCGGTTTGCTATGATGTGTACCGCGGGAAGTGAATTGGTTTGTAAACTTACCTATATGTAGTAATATTTTCGCTGAACTGCTTCTTACAGGCGTTTTGGCTGCCTGATACTGCTGCAGATGCAGAAGAGATCGCGCGAGAATTGCTGAAGAAAAAAGGCCCCATGTGATGATCAGATGACGCTCTTCTCGTGAACCGCGTATCCAACAGATCAACAGCGAATCAGCGTGTTTTTCAATCGGAGGGCGCCGCGTGCGGATGATATAGCCTTCGTGTATTGTTTCGCTGGTGGAATTTCCTGGAAGAATACATTTTAATAACAGGTTCTTCTTTATCTGTAATAGCTTTAAGTCATCTCTTCAGGAATAGCAAAGCTATCGTTTCCACATGTACAACTATCTTGTGATTGCACACATCCTCACTTTTTTTGTGGAAAACCGGATTTATGTGCAGAAAGGGTGGAGGCCGGAACCCTTTACCTAGGCACAGGGCTTGCGTCATATCGAATCGAGACAATGGAATATCTTGGGTCTCTAGAAATTGCAATCTCCTTTGTTCGAGAGAGCACGTGAGGGTGATCACATAAAATTCAGTCGTGGCAACGCCAGCGACACTGCCAGTGTACGACCACTTCACATACTTGAATAATCACTATATCGGCATGCGTTTCTCCCTTCTTTCCGGAGTCTTAGCTGCACTGGTGCTTTCCGCGTCAGCATGTATGTCCCCGGGTTTCCATTCACCCCCACTTCCTGCTGATAGAGTCCCTGATAGCCAATAATGGAGAGCTTTCCGAACCGGAAGTCGTTATCACCGCTTCGTTTCCAGAAAGCAATGCATTTGGTCGTGCGTCACGGAGATTGCTTAATGTATTCAATGCCTAATTCATCAGGAAACAGACGTTGTAAATGGAGAGAAGAACCTACTCACTCTCAGCGTAGAAAACAAATCAGATCGAAACATCACATTAGTTAGCGTGGCTGGCTCTGTTCATGAACCTGAAACGAATCATATCGTTAAAAACGTAAGTCCTGTCTTTGCCTCTTTATTATCCTGTCGTGATTAAACCTTGGTTGGAAAGCTTACAGCTATGCAATATGGTGTTTCATTGGTTGAAGGAGTAAAAATCCAACTGCCTTTCATGTTTTATAGCGAGTCAGTCGATGTTTTTACAAACTAATACACCAGCTTACATATTGCATAAACAGATTCAAAGTAATTCTAGTCACACACCTAAGTTGTGTAACTGACTGGTCCCTCGTAGCCGGGTGATCTTCGTTTGAATGTGTGGCTAGAACATTCTTCACATGTCAGTGTATTTCAACCTTGCGCGGTATCGATGCCAACTTACGTCGAGTAGGATATCAAATACCGTGTATCTGCATACGATTCCATCGTTACTGTTGTCGAACCCGAAGTGTCTATTTTTGACTTTAAGCTGTAAGTTTTCCACTCCTGTCAGGACTGAAATTCATGCAACCCTCACGACAGCGTCACAACCTACTTGATGGTTACAGCAATCTTCGGCGGCCTCTTGTACATTGCATATCTCAACTTTGTGCCACAGTCCAAGAAATCCCGCTCCAAAAGAACTGCCCCCAGCACCACCTCAACACCCGTTGCATCTACCACTGCTTCAAGTGCTGGAGGGTACCAAGAGGAATGGATTCCGGAACACCACCTAAGGAAACCAAAGACCGGAAAGAAAGCATCTGGATTTGCAAGTGGCACAAGCGGGGACGAGCTTGAACTCAATGGAACTGAGGGTAGGAAACGTAAGGCAAAGAAGTGAGAGTACTTGGTGGGTAATTGACCAGGCCAAAAGTAAATGCGCAACGTATTTATTCGCTGTTGTTTCCACACCGCCAGGATGGCTTAAACATTTATTAATCCCGCATGCCACAAAGGTATGTCATACATAACACGGCAGTGAGTGCATGACGTTAGAAAGCATAGTATCAATAACTTCTTTTCAGGATATCCTGGGAGAATTAAAATTTTCGGATGGCCAAAACAAGTTGATGACTCTGATATTTCCTGGCAACGGACATAAGTACTAGGAAACAAACCAAAAATGATATTTTTACTATGCTACAGTGGTCATAGACTCAAGATATTCAACCATGTCGCGACTTTTGCGCGTCGTTCTCTTTCATTTCACATTTAAGGATGAGCCCGCGGTGTAGGCGAAGACACAGCTGCCGGGTTGAGCCATAGCCTGAGGGTCCAGTTTACATTTCTAACATCGCAAGTAGCTGACAACTGAAAGTTCAACGTTCAGCGCCCACATCGCATACATGTGTACTTTTATCTCGCTCAACGAGACCCAGGCGCAGCGCTCCAGGCGGGTTCCCCATCCTAGCGATGATACAGATGCAGCTAGTGTTGTTGAAGAAAGGAACTTTTAACTGACTGGATTTGTGAGCTTGCAGATTGGCGTAGGAATTTCAGCCTTTGATTCAATCATGTACCGTATGCTGCAAAGATGAACGAAAATGTAGGAATATATGTAAATGTCCTCAATATCTGGATAGACCTTATTGAGATTAGATGCACGGACTGCTGCAACAACCAGTGATTCTTACAAACCCTTTTGACTGGTTTCTGTAAGCTGGCCCACTGCGAACTACAGATACCTCAGTTCCGGATGATATCTTCCAAGAACTATTTTAGCACTCTTACCTCCTTGAATGCCTCCAAACACTGGATGACAGTACGCCTGTTCTCCAGAGATATCATTCCATCTGACATATAACTATGCAGATAGGGCACGAAACGGGTTTGTCAACGACAGTTCCATTCGGCGGATGTTGTGCAGGATATGACATCGACCAGTTCCTCCGCTACAAGAGTCTTGTAAAATGTAGGCACAGTACCGGACATGACGATGCCTGCGAGCACCTCGCTTGGGACAGCAGTGTGTATCCCAAGATCCCTCAGGCTGCGAAGTCTGAGAAGCCTCCTTAGCTGAGGTTCTGCCTCGTGGCTCATTCTCTATGCCTGCCAACGATTATCCATTTGCATGCTGCACTTATGGGCCTCCGAGTACTAGTAGCCAAGCTCCGTTGCGTGGAGAGTTAACTACGTCGGATAAAGGAAACCCCTGAGCCCCAAAGGGCGCCGCCGGCAGCGATAACTTGAAGCAGAAAACGGAAGAACAATCTTCCATGGGTCGATCGAGGTAGTAAAATTACCGTGACGTTTCCTTAACGATGTCTGTTCAGTAGTTAAAGCAGAACTGCTAGTCCTTAAACGCTTAAACTGTTGGTTGACGATTGCACTCAAGAAGCTTTACACACGAAGGCGTATACTTCTTGCCCGCGACTGTGTACGCTACGTGTCTCACTATTGTCAAGAGATTTGTAAGTCTAGCGGCTGGAGGAGATTCTGGGCAGCTGGACACTCCATTTATAAGTCGAGCTACGAGGGGGGCTAGACCAATCCAGCCTAGGCAGCGACCTTTGGAAACAAAAGGATGCACTTATGCATCTCGTATCAATCCCTTCGAACACACATCGACACTAGCAATATCAGTAGATTTTAAGAAAGGCACATGTCAGGATTAGAGGGCCAAGGTTCCACATTGTTAGGCTGTGAGAATTGTAATGCTGAGCATACCAGGGCTTGGGGACAACTTCCGTCCTGTAATGCTGCACAATGTGATGAATACGATGGCAGAAAAAACTGGGGAAACAGTAGGACCTGTTGTTTGGTCCAGCTTCACAGCGATCATCATCTGTCGAATCTGTTGTACTTACAGCTGTACCCATTTGTCCCTTCTCTCTATCTTTCTTCCATTCTATTGGGTAGACCAAAGTCAGAATGGCGTCCAGGGTGCGTAGAGGTCGACGCCACACATCATAAGTTCGCTGTACTCACCCAACAAGGTATAGGCACAATTTCTGAGGGAGTACAAACTTGTAGTCGTGGGTGGTGGTGGTGAGGAGAAATGTAATCATGCAGGGGTGAAATTTGTAACATGTCTTTCTCCAGGTGTCGGAAAGTCCGCCTTGACAATCCAGTTCATTCAAAGTCATTTCGTTGACGAATACGACCCGACAATTGAGGGTGGGTGCAGGAATGCGCCATTTGGGCTGTATACTAATTCGTATCAAAGATTCGTATCGAAAGCAATGTGTTATTGATGACGAGGTCGCGCTTCTTGACGTGCTGGACACGGCGGGGCAGGAAGAATACGGGTATGTACCTTTCACTTCGTTGTCTACTTTTGCTCTCTTCCTTCATTTCGCCGCTTCTTGAGGAATTTGGCCTGAGTTCCTAATGATGCTATTGCCCGATGCTCACGGCACTAATGGAGTTAGAATAAGCTGCTAAACATATCCTTTCTACAGTGCCATGCGGGAACAATACATGCGTACGGGCGAAGGATTCCTCCTTGTTTACTCCATCACATCACGCAACTCATTCGAGGAGATCAGCACATTCCACCAGCAAATCCTCCGAGTAAAGGACCAAGACTCCTTCCCAGTCATCGTTGTAGCAAATAAATGTGACCTCGAGTATGAGCGACAAGTTGGAATGAATGGTGTGTTTCAAACCCTCTTGTTGCCTTTTATATGCTAATACTACCATCCAACAGAGGGTCGTGACTTGGCAAAGCACTTCGGATGTAAATTCATCGAGACGTCCGCCAAGCAGCGAATCAACGTCGACGAGGCTTTCAGTAACCTCGTCCGTGAGATTAGAAAGTATAACAAGGTCTGCCCTACCAATCCTCGTGGCATAGACGTAGCCACTCAGTGGATATTTAGGAACAACAAACTGGCCGGCCCGCTATGACTGGTCCGGGTGGAAATGCACCTGGATCATACGGTAACAAAGATCAACATGATGATGGCGCAGGAAATTGTTGCTCAGGATGTGTCGTGCTCTAATTGCGCGATATCATTCATTGATATGGAAACCTATACAGTGTCATCGATTTGCGACACCTCCCTTTTTTTTCTTTTACCTGCATTCATTTGTTGATTGAACCATCACTACGGGGACGCTTTCAAGAATATGTCTTTATCACTTCATGATATCCCTGTGATCAGTTCTTATATGGCCCTGAATACGTTTCACAATGAATAACTACATCCGGAACTATATATGCTGGCAATTTGAAAGTCATTAAGCAGACTCGCCTTCGCGGGCGATCGTGGTTGACCTTCGAGCCAATAGAATTGCTATCTATTCTTTTAGGTGTCGGAGAGACTGCTTTGGCATACTGATTGGTTTGAGGGTCGTCCTGGTCAAAAGCTATCATATGTCCTCCAGATCAAGCATCAATGTTCTACACTTGCATTTGAGCACAAATCGAGAAGCAAGCACCTCTACACTTCCGAGTCCGGACGGGAGTTAGGAGCACTGTGTTCTTCTGCGTTTACTGGCAATGTTCAAGTTGGCATCCAAGAACCAGCCCCCCCTCAAGAGGATTCCATTCGCTCCTCTCCTAGTGACGTATTTGTCCGTGGGCTGGGTCTGCATTGCTTTGACGTACTCCTAGATAAATATCATTTTAGAACCATGCGGAAAGCATACATGCGCGCCTGAGAAGAATTTCTCCTCGTTTACGTATTACATCGCATAGCTCTTTCGGAATCAAGATACACCACAGGGAGATTGTTGAAAGGAAGGACTGAGAACCCTTCTCCCGCATCTTGGTAGGAAATAAACGCCATCACGCCCAGTGTGAGCTCTATGCGGGGAATGCACGGTTGGAACATTTATGTACGGACCACATAGCAAGCGTCACGCGGAAAGCTATGACTTGGCCCAAGCAGCTGGTTTGAAAATTTATCCGGAGACAGTGATGAATGTTGACCAGGTGTTCCATAGACTCTTCTATGAAGGAATAATGAGAAGGTAATATCGAGCTTCCTGTAACGTTTCCCGCTTTCTTCGATGAATAACAAACAGCCTCAGGTAAACAGATTACAGAAAGTCATGAGAAAGGGTCTGAAAGGTGCTGTCCCAGGTGCGTTGTGCTGTAAAATAGGAGAAAGCTGAATGGCGTTTGGTTTTCACCCATGATGTTTCTGAAAATTGAGACGACATCGTTAGGCCAGGTGCCAGCAACGTGTTGACCCTCACAGTAATAAATGGTCCCCGGAGGTTGGCTGGTTTGAACATTGATTGGTCCACTGTGATGCATGAAACCTGTACATACCACATACCACATAACTAAGGTTTCTTGTCATACGCGGATCATTTTGCTGCTTAACACAGAAATTGCAAGGCAGGGGTTTGGGACTAGAAGTCAAGAAGGCCTACTCTCACTTGTGGTTGGAGTTGTAGCCATATCTTCGTCGTTCACTATCCAAATGCTGTCAATCCCCAGCTCGTATTTGCCTGCTGCTCCGCTGTTCCCACCAAGTAAGGAGATACCAATACTACGGACTTTCTCTCGATACATTTGTATCTGATCTTCAGAGAGTTCCCCTGAATTTGTGCGGACGAAGTTGTCGAAAGGAATCTAGCCAAATAGTTTGAGTCTTTGAGAAAACCCACATGAAACAAGATGGCAAAAGACCTACAAATATATCCTCCCATATATTATCATGCCGCTTAAAGTACAACCGGTGCTGCCATAAATCGGTGGAAATGGGGCCATCTGTCTGGATGTTCGCAAAGTATGAGTTATGCGTACGAGGATCGCCAGCTAGACGCAGCCGAAGCGCCAGATATCGGTGATTGGAGACATCCTCCGTCATATTTCCGAATAATGTAGGGCGCGACTAGAGTATGATACATTTAGTAGAAATCCGTGCTACAAAAGCCCTACGTACCTTATTCCGAAAACCTGCATATCCACCTCTCAGTTTCCCTTCCAAGCCGGTCCGTACCCCCAATCTCATGTCGCCCCAAAACTTGGCCGTTGCCTGCCTGCCGATGCGAGCATTGATGTCGGGTGATTCGTCCAAGTCGAAGTGGACGGTGGACGTGCCACCAATGTCTGAGTCGCATCCCGTCGCAAACTGATGGACATCTGCATTTGAGTTGAATGTAAACAAGGTACGTGGGATACGTGATGGTTCTTCCGCCCCTTGCATACGAAGGACTGAGGCTGGGTTCAATACCATGCTATCAGTAATGACCTCTAGTTTTACCTACCTCTAGCAGTGTTGTCCCTGAGGATTTGGCTGGTCCGGTTGAAGTACGACGACCATAGTGACATCGACGATGAAGGCAAAAATTCAAGTTGGCAAGCCGCGGCTGACGTCAACGCTAATACGCGTTGTTTATTTACTAGACTAGATATCCTACTAGGTACAAAGTATGGTACAGTTGTAGTTAGAGATCGATTAAATCATGTTCAAGCCCGTATTCCACCATACGCAAATTCTGAGATATTACTATCCAGAGTTACTGTTCGGTGCCGACCGTTCGTGCCTAGCCCTGTCATCGAGACAGAAGATAGGGAAGCATACTTTGGAAGACCAGAAGGCAGAGATGGAGCTATGGGCGAAGGGAACGTCGGAGTTACTGCGCTAAGCATTGGTCTATTAGTGTATGCGCTGTTCGTCGAGCCGCTAGGAGATTGCCTGAAACGCCAATGAGTCGGACTCGACTGTACTGAGAATTCGGAGTTGGGGCTGCCTGGCCAACCACGGGTGTCATTCGAAGACCAGTTATACGGCTGAGGATGGACAGGCGATCCCATGCCATCAACGGTTGGTGATCGTGAGCCAGTGCTTTCAGTATCAGACAGACGCAAGACAGGAGAACGCTGTCGACGTGGGGGGGCTGGGAGACCAGGCAAATATGACAACCCCTTGCGATCGTGATCATTGATTAACTGAGGAGTAGGCGAATACGCCGAATCAAAAGATGCCATTCTTCGGTGAAGATCTTCCGCCGGCATAATATGATGACCAATGGGGGGAGAAGAGGTGTATCTGTAAAAGCTCTGCACGCTTGCGGCTCGCTCTGGATGGACTAGCGGCAGCGCGTGGTCTGGGAACGTTGGACTCGTTTGTCCGAAGACGTGCGAGTCACGTAATGATACCGGTCGGCTGTACGGATCAGCTTTCTCTTTGTATGATCCCCATCGTCCCTTGGACCGTCGATAAAATTCTGGAGTTCCAAAGCTTTCATTGGCGCTCCTCGTCATTGAGTTGGGGTGATTGTCATATGCAGATCCGAGCACACGGAAAGTGTTATAGAGGAATAACACGTTTACAACACCTAAATGGAAGTGAGCAGGAGATTCAGGTGACAGGACGAAGACTAACCAAGCATGAACCAGCACGCATATGCAAAGACTAGGGCACCGAAAGGAACTGACCATCCCGAAATTTGGAGCAACCGAGTTGCTGAATATGGAACAAGCAGGATGATATAGACTGCAAAGGAAGTTAGGAAAGGGTTCGAGGGCCAGACTTTGTCACAAACCAACAGGGTACCTGGGGGGTGCTAATTAGTCCCTGGATGAGAAGAGAACAAGGTGGCTAACCAAAGCATGCTCGTGGCAACACGAGCGACGAAACGGTGATAATTTTCCGTAGCTTTGCCGACGACCCAGCGCTCATTAGGATCCAAAATCAGTGTTACACCGCCTTTGATATTCAATGTACCACGCAAAACCAGAAAAATGATCGAATACAAGATCGCCGCAAGTATTGAAGCAAGAAAAATCTGCGCAGATTGTCAGTAATAGTAATTATAGGAGTACAGAGTACGGAGTAATCCTACCGGGAACAGATGAAAGAAGAACTGGGCTTTTAAATAGACGGGTCTTATACCGCAAGAAAGACCACTGGCGCCAAAGGGTGGACCGAATTTGTACGCCCGTAGATTGAGGAATGGACCACTCGCTATCAACGATTGGTCGGGTCGTCAGTCATACCATACCTAAAGCATAGAAGCTCGCAATACATACCCAACAGACTGGCTAAAACCCAGCCCACGCAGATGGTAGTGGTACAAACAAGGATTGATTGACGTATGCGTAAAACCAGGGAGTTGAAGGTATGCACGGCAATTACAACAGTAAAATAGGCAGTTGCCCAATTGCCAATCTGACTCAGAATGGCTATGCAGGATTCTCAGCTTATCGTGCGTGAGCAACACATCGAAAGAAGAAAAAATACCCTGTGCCGTACAGACCGCGCCTTTGATCAAGAATCAGCGACAAATCTCCTAGCAACACAAGGATATCACAAACCTTCGGCAATGCCCTTCTGAATGAGCCAGCGAAAACCGATGAGCCCGGAAACTTCACTGAACAAGTTCGCCACAAGTAAACAGGCTGCATAATGACCCAGCTGAGTGTTAAAGAAAACATATTCTGGTGTTGCGTGAGTATCGTATAAGCGATGTCGAATGGCCAGCCAAAGTACTCGAATAGCAACGGAAACCAATGCAAGAGAAGAAAGCAATGCGAAGATGCTGACAACCTATACGCATTTGCAGAATGTGAATCTACCAGCCATTTGCAAGGATGAAGACATACGATTGTCCCTGCCTTGTCATCCTGACCATACGGCACAAAATGTAACTGGGACATGTAAGACAGCTCAAGCCACGCAGAACAAGGAAGAAAGTTAAGAACTGCGAAAGTTGTAAATCTCGAAAGAAAGTGGTCGTCCTGCGCCTTCGTGATGAACGAACTTGAGTATCGTATCTTTCACGGACAACAAAGGGAGCCAGTCCAGGATGAAAAGGATAGAATGGGCCCAACAAGAAAGAAGCTCACTGACTAGAGCGACTCGAGGTAAGTCACTGGGACCGATCATCCGCGCCAACCTCGTTTCCAAATCATTGTAAGCTGGCAACAGCCGCTGTTTGCAGGTCTTTGCCATTTATCAAACAACTCGATCATCGATCATGATGGAAACAATCCTAATACCATTCGTTGAGGCGGGGCAAAAGTTTTCCCTAGTCTCTATCAACTTAAGGGTGGCGTAGTGAAGGGGGCAGTTCCATAGTTATCGGACACCAAGCTGTACCAAACACAACCTAAAATGGATGCTTTGTCATAGGTTCACGTTACAACGTAGTCCGAAAATTTGCCGAAAGGGAAAAATGAGGCATATGCGCCCCGAGCCCGAGCCGCACTCGTGGCGATCTATCATCTATGGAAGGGCGCGCGCGCATTCGTGGAATCATTGAGCAGCGCATCCCACAATGGACCAACGGCCCCCGCTCGTACCAGCTTGAATCTTGGGCTCACACACTAGACAAAATTTCTCTTGTACTTATTGCACCCACCGGCTCTGGAAAAACTGCTGCTTTCTATGCTCCACTACTGGTTATGGAACATCTCCTCCGGAACCCAGTTGCTGGAATACCCCAACCACCCTCCCATCCTATTGCATTAATTGTAACACCACTCATAGAGCTTGGAAATAATCATGCAAGTTTTTTTTAAAGTGCCGAAAGCTTGAGTGCAGCTTCACGTGAAGGGTGCAATCTATTTGAAGAGATTTGCCTTTGCCAATGGTCTGTGGTACTTCTTTCTGCAGAGAGGCTTGCATCCAAAGAGCTCGACGTGGTGGTGTGCAATGAGACCTTCCGGAAGAATCTCGTGGTCTACGGTATTGATGAAGCCCATGTCCTGGTTCCTTGGAGTGTAGATTTTCGACTAGCATATCACCAGGTTGCAATCCTTCCTAAACGGCTTCCTGATCACGTCTCTTTCTGTGATCGCGTGGTTTTACGAAGGTCTGCGTATTATCGCTGACAGTAATTACGTGGCGCCTGGAACCCAGGCGAAGTGCCTCTTTTAGGTCATTGAGTTTGTGTTCTGCCATGCCACGAAGTGCCTCGTACACTGATGAATAGGCAACTGATTGACCTAGCCGACTTTCGACACGGAATATTGAGTGATGGGCTTTGACAGCAAAGTACCAGATAC
Organism: Tricholoma flavovirens; assembly: GCA_003313805.1. Taxonomy (NCBI): domain Eukaryota; kingdom Fungi; phylum Basidiomycota; class Agaricomycetes; order Agaricales; family Tricholomataceae; genus Tricholoma; species Tricholoma flavovirens. The sequence continues at coordinate 23,645 of QLOK01021407.1, forward strand.
CACAGCATAAGGCGTACATGTTTGCTCGATCTGAGCATCCAAATGTCATTGACATGATTGCGCTGGTACACACCTGAAGATTTGTCAGTATAAATTTGGGCGGAAGTGGAATCTTTACAAACAACATTCTGGGGCCGATATCTACGAACTCCCACTACTTGATTGTCTTAGAAGAATTCGGATAGCGTCCAGTTTGCAGCTTTGATGACATTGAGAATTTCCTTCAATTTTTGTGTGGGACTGCGTGGCTGGCGGTTTTTGGTAGCACTAGGAGGAGTCTCTGTGTTCAATGTTGGACCACAAGGTGTCTCCATGCTTGAC
>QLOK01021439.1:0-14867 GCA_003313805.1 Tricholoma flavovirens
TTGCCAATTGTACGACCGTCAACCGTACAACGGCCATACCCGTACCCGTACCGTATCCGTCCTAGATCCAGTGAGCAGATATGATGGACGGGCATGGGTCAACCGTACCCGTCACCTGACCGTCATATGTACGGCCGTTACCCGTCAGACGGACGGTGCGCAGCCCTAAATGATACCCAACTCAATTTTGGTGATATGTATCTCACTCATTTCTTGACCGTTTTGCTCAATTTTTTTGATTGAAAATTAAGGAGGATTTTTGCCCCTATCCTTAATCAGTTTGGAACCATTTGAAACCATTTCAATTGGTTTAGGTTTGAGTTTGGACAATCCTGGCAGAAACCAAACCATTTGGTTTGGAGTTTGGCCAAAAATGGCTCAAACTGAACCAAACTGAACTTCCCCAACACTATTTATTATAATTTCTTGATATTGCCTTCTGGCTGGCCCTTTTAAGGGACCAGCCTTATGTAAGATAGAGCAACCTTTTAAAACTTTACATCTACATACATGACAATATATGTTATTCATGTTCTTGTAGTGCGAAGTCTCAAAGGACCCCCTACAACTCACAACAAATAAGCTTTCAAAATCCAATTCCCAAAGTATATGATGTTCTTCCTCCTCTGCTTGAGGAGCTTGATCAAGTCTTAGCATGCATATTTACTGGACCATGTCAACCAACACAGAAGGATATTGAACAGACACCTTTACTTGTCTGCCACATTCAAGTAGGTACAACCAAAAATCAGGGAAAAATCAGATAAATGTTCTTAATACTTATGACCTCTCAGATTGTAAATTTGAAGATGATTGGAGATGTTTTAAAGCTTAGAAGGTGTTATCAGTGTGGTGGTGGTGAAACACTAGTATGCCATGGTAAAACACTCAGTAAGTGATAGTAGTTCTCTGAAAAATAACCAACTACAGTTCACTCATTCTTTCCAGTCCTCTACTTCTTGACACCCACATGTACTGCAGTAGTCTGGCTCAACTTCAGCTAAGATCAGCTCAACTGGCTGTCGGAGCCACTCCAATTGGTGATTTAAGCACGAAATCTCAAGTATGCCATGAGCAGTGCTGAGCAACCAGTGACTGAAAAAATTGCACTGAAATCTAACCAGAATACTTGAAGATACAATCACATACCGAATCCAACCAAGTATTGAAGAGTGGTGGCCTGATTTCAGACTAAAACACATCTGTCTTTTCAACGAGTTGAGCATACTGACCTTGGAGGCTTGAATTGCCGTCCTCAATCCAGCAATCTCTTGCTCAATCCTGGTATCAACTTCCTTGATCTTCAACTCTTGACCACTGCTTTCTTCCCGCATTCTCCCTTTCTCAAGATTCAGATCCAACCTTACTCCAGCCTGTGTGCGAGTGATCTCCTCTCGGAGGCGTTGCTTCAGTTTCTCTAGATCACTGACAAGACGGTCATTTTCAGCCTTAATCATTGCGAGGTCATTTTTTTCCATCAGCTGTAGCTCAGATTTTATTTGCGCGAAGTCCACTTGTTGTGTATAGTGATGCTATCACCGAATTCAAGGGACAGATAGATAGGTAGTCGACTGGTCACACTCACCTTCTCTTGAACGGCCTTGGTCACCATATTACTAGTCATGTTTCTGATGCTCTCGTCAATTACCTCTGCCATTGCAGACATGATGCCCTCCGCCTGGGCACGGTTCAGGCCTTCGCGTTCCAGGCGCTGGACAAAGTGATGAGTGTCGAAATGAAAGTCAGATCCACATCGCGTTGCTGAAAATAACCGGCTAAGATACAGAGCAGTGACTGGTGGGTTTCCAATGCGTAGTGTAAACCCACGAGATATTAGTCGGAACATTGGGGGGGAGCGGTCAATCCATTACGCCTCGCAATATATTGCATATTTGTATGTGATTGGCAGAGCAGGTTTTGCACTTGGCCTAACTACCAACTTGAACATGCAGAGCGACGATGTAATTTGGTCAGTGATAAACCAGCAGTTTTGTTCGTATAAAGTCAAGTACGTCTTCGCACCACTCCATTTAGACGCCTTTCACATCCTTCTTCTAGGACGACCACACAAAACTTTTGTCGGAATGAATACAATGCTACAGGCTTTTGCAGTCGACAATCATGTCCCTTGGCAAATTCCCGCTATGCAACAGTAAGAGAACAGGAAGGTGTGTACAGTGAAAGTAATACACACCAGGGCTGATTGCGCCCAGGTCTTTTATATCTCTACATCAAAACCATCGAACGCGCCCATAGTCCCGCTCATATGTGGGAGCGTATCAAGCTTTCCAACAATTATTCAAAAGCACTGGAACAGGTGAATTCATCGTTTTATCGAGTACACGCTTCCCTTATCATTGGACTAGATCGACAATGAACTCATCCACTGGTCAAATTTTACGATTCACAAATGCAAACAGCGTGTGACCAAAATAACGCAGTATCTTATCAAGATGCGGCGAATAAAGCTACGCCAACAGTGCGTTTGACTCTGTCTGGTGGTGAACCTGCTTAAAACAACGGCAGACCCAAACTCGTAGGAGTTCAGAAAAAGCTCGAGCGTCGCGAATCTGTCCGGGAACGCAAGGCACTTTCTGCTGCCCACCTTGAGCGTTCTATTGAAAAGGAGCTCATCGAGCGACTCAAATCAAAGGCCTACGGCGATGCCCCGCTCAACGTCAACGAAACCGTCTGGCAGGCAATCTTAGATCGGGAAACGGGCATCAATACGGATACAGCTCTGGATGCAGATTTGGAAATGAACATGATTGACGACGAGACAGACGAGGAGGAAGTAGAAGGTGAAATGGAAGGGTGGAATGATCGGGAATTTGTTAGCGATGTCAGTGATGTTGAGGATGATGGTTTAAGTGACTTGGAAGACGTCGTAAGTCCTCCAACGATTGGTCCTGTGAAATGTGGTTAGCGGAGCACAGCTAAAAACTACTATAGGGCCACAGTTCGGAGGACGATACACCAAGCAATGATGAGAACATTCCTAAAGTATCGCTCGGCAAACGAATATCACCACTGACCGAAAAGATATCAAAACAGCTGGGCAAAAGGCAGAAGAGTGGGTTTATTATTTTTCATTATTGTCCGCCCCTGCTTACTTATTTGCAGGAGGGCCGAGAGTTGAGGTTGAGTATGAACAAGAAATGGAGGGTGTCCTGCTTGCCAAATCCGCTCTGGCCAATTGGTAACATTGCCTAACAGCAAGCTCCAGTATCAATACAACTGATATGAAGTGGTAATTATAATGAATGTTGCATAAGTGTTACAGTCTGAATGAACAGTGCCGAGACAGTAGATAAGAGGATTTGTATTAAGTCGTTTTCGTTTTCTTCGGAAGCCCCAGCCTTCGAAGTTCGACGTCATGTCGCGTCATGCGTGTGCCCATCAGAAAATCCCAGTGGATAAAAAAGGGCTGGGAAAAATTAGACTTGATACCAATGACCTGGTAGACAACCGAAAGGTGTTAAACCAATAGCGTATGTATGGATACGAATATATACCTGATGATGGATATCATGATAGTCGGCATTATTGCCGAACCACTGGAACGGATCGAAGGGTAGATTGTAACCACAATGGTCATCGACGGTTTTGAGCGTCGAAAAGGTAAATAAGAGCATGGCCTGACGAGTGCTCATCCTGGTCAGTGTCTCCGCGAGGAGTGCACCCAGTGTGTCCAACACAAAACCCTCCACGGGGTGATTGTATAGAGAGCCAAAGGCGTAGGGAACATAGAGACGGTGATGCCATGAATGGAGGTGTTTGTACAAGAACCTGTTGATATGCATCAGTCGATGGAGGAAGTACTGCCATGTATCGATGAAGAACCTAACGGAGGGAAACATCGTGAGTGCACCAAACAGAATAGAGAAGCGAGATTATGAGTCGACATACATGGCACCGAGAAACTGAAAACTAGGGATCCCCCACCAATAGATGAAGTACACCATCTCAGGCATTACTTCCTCGGCTTGTGTCACTCCCACACCCCATCGTAGTATAGGCCGCAGCTTCGTCACGAGGTCTTGCATGCTTTGAGTGTGATTGGTGGCTTTGTAATGGTCCGATAAATACATACACCCTAGCACCGTTTGGAGTACTTGTTGCAGCAGCACAAAACATACAACCTCAAGGCGTGTGGCCATGTTACGAGCCTTAACCTCAGCGGACTCGTGAATCCTACATTTCTCCAGCCATTTCCAGCCTGAGATATCGAGGTAGTGAAAGAAAAGGGATAGGGACCAGTATGCCAATATAGGCGCTGCAAGAGCGAGGTATTGGTCTGGAAATTCGGTAAACAGAGAAGGTTTGTGAGAGTAGTAGAACGGAACGTTCACAAGATGAAAGCAAGATTTAGGAAACAGAGGACACGCCGTTGAGTTCATGGTGATAACTGGCAACACCAAGTCACGGTCACAACTCACAAAAATCTCAGCTTTGTCTGGTTTGAGACACAACCGATGGTGCAGTACAGAGCTTTTGATATACGACGTATCATTCAATTTCACTGTCACAGTATTTCATACAATTTTGTTTCTACATCCATGCAAAGAATCAACTAAATATGCACCATGCGGGAAAATAAAGAAAAGCGCGAGGTAAAGTATTGCTATAAGACGAGTAAGCAAGTGATGCGAACACGAGTGCATTAGGGCTCGTTCAGGTTATTGAGCAGTGTCGTAAGACATCGTTTGGTCACCATATCACCCTGGTCGAGTTGGTTGAAATCGACCGGGTGAGAAGAAATGAGACACACCTTCAACAACACACTAAACGTCTGATCACGAAGTGGCTCCGGCAAACATGCACGCAGCGCTTCCCTAGCTCTTCAAGGAATTCTCAACAGACAAACAAGCAGGGAGAGAAAGGAAGTACCTTAAATTGTCGCTCAGCCGGAGATAGCAACGTACAACATGCTTGAGTAATCGGACTGCCTGAGTTTCCACAAGTTGATTGACCATATTGCTAAGCACTGTGCCCACCGCGTAAAACCTCTCGTAGGTATGGCAAATATAGGTGAGGCCTGTCTCATCCAGAAGAATCTTCTGGACAATGAAGATGGCCACAGTTTTTGACAGTTCTGAGCCTGTCTCCATAATGCGGAGACAGAGTGGAATTATTTCCGTAGATAAAAGGAAATGAATTACAGTGTTGTTATCATTTTGCTGCCAACAAGGATCAATGGGGTGGCTCCGCAAAGCAAATTCACATACCTTTACGAGGGCTCCAATGACTCCAAGGGAAGTGAGGCGCAGATATTCAAAGGGGCGTGTTTTAGATGTTGTGTTCAAGAATGGATATAGGAACAGTGGTATGTGAGCTGGTGCCAAGGTTACGATGTTAGTATAAAGCACTAGTGCACTTTGTGGTGGCACTCACCATTCAAAAATAGTTGACGTGTTTCTGAATGTGAAGCTACACACTGCAAAAGAGCTAACGCATTGCAAACACGGTTCGAAACGTGTGCAGTAAGATTAGGCGGAGAGAGCAACGGGTATACAGACACGATCTCTTGCAATAACGCAGGCATTATACCTGGTAGATCATAAAGTCAGAGAACCATGCTACACGAGCTTAGAAAACCCCTCACCGAATGCGTGCCATAAAACCAGCGCTAGGTCGTCATACTGCTCCCTTTTCTTGCTCAGCTCAAGCAATGCCCCTTCCCGACTATTCGGGTCCATAAGGTCGATGACAAGACCATAGATCTTTCCATCCTCCTGCGTCGTAAGATTTCCTCCGGCGCTATTGTTGTTGTTGGTCATGAACTGGCCAAGGGGTTGATGCGGGACGGGGTGAGCCAACGGCGCGGAAGAAAGTGGAGGAGTTTCCGGGTAAGTTGAGGGACCTCGAGCATACGGATTGTATTGGTTATTGTGCTGAAGATAAGATACCGGTTTGGGGGAGATGAGGCCCGCCATTGCGGACGTTCAACACGTCGACAGACCTGCGTGACATGACAGTCACACTTGGCAAGTAGGCAGACTTGGACTACGAATGGCTACATAACCTTGGGAGTTCCAGGCAAATCCATCTTTATTCATGTACATATTCAAGTCGTTGCGCAAGTGTCATAGGAATCACATATTTCCAGCTCACAGACCAGCTGCATGATAAAAAAGTCCAAGTAGCTTATACTATCAATTATATATTTCAGTGACACGGAATTCAGAGTACATCAAAACTCGACGAACCTTCTCGTCTTCTGAATCCGCAAACATCGACCAAGGTCCACGATCATCTACGAATTCGACGGCAAACGAGTAAGGAATGGCTTCAAGGTCGTCATAGCCTTCGTTCCACTCGCGTATCCCTCGGACCTTTCCATACAACTCTACAGTATCCAAGACCTTGTGGGTATCCTGATACGAGCCCCATGAGTATAGGAAATGTACTCTCGGATGAACACACCACACCTTTGGGCTCCTGTAAAAGTATACAGCTGTTCCAACAATCTTAAAGAACCTTCTTTTCCAGAACAAAGAGTCGCTGGTCTGCATGGTCACCCACCCCGTCAGCATCGAATCCACATGCTTGTTCCGTTTGACTTTCGCTTCCGCAATTTGAATCTTTCTCCTTCGCTCATCCTCCATGTGCCTTCGCAACTCTTTGTCTCGCTTTGCCTCCTCATCCGCCACCTTGGCCTGCTCTCTCCGCCATTCCTCCAATCTTTTGTGCTCCTCCAGTCTTCTCTGCTTTTCAAAACGCCTCCTTTCCTCGAGTTCGCGCTGCTTACGTGCTTCTTCTTCTTGTTCTAACAGTGCCTTCCGTCTGCGTTCCGCCGTTATGCGTTTCAGCTCATTCTCTAACGAGGCCCTTCTCTGCATCTCTGCATCTTGCTCCTCTTTGAGAAACTGCTCCTTCCGGCGTCTCAATTCGGCCTGTCGTTCGGCCTCTTCCCGGAAAGCAATCTCCAGTTCCATCTCTCTCCGTCGCTGTGCTTCCAGCCGTCGTTGCGCCCTTTCGATGGGATCCAAAACTTCGGTGTCACGTTTTCTAAGCACTGTTGATGGCTGAACGACAGCCTTCTGCGGACCGGCAGATTGGCTTGGTTCCACAAGCACCTCATCTGAGCTGTTCGAATGCGAAATGACAGCGTACTCAGATAGGCTTCCTGTTCGCTGTCTTCGAGGGATGGGCATTGGCTCTACGGTGGCAGGACTGTGGCTTGACGTGTCCCGGGGAAATATATGTAGATGTGTCATTGGCTGACCGCTATGTTTCCCTTTGTCCTTAGGTGGAATTGGGGGAGGTACATCCGCACCCTCGTGAAAGCCATCCTCAGACTTCTTCCTGCGCCGGATAAAGTGGGAGAACATGCTGGTTGACTGAGCAATTGGCGGCACGGATAATGCTGCAGGCGGATATGGTTCGGACAATGACCGCCGCTCGATAACAACAGGATCTGGCAGGGCTTTGTTCTTCACGTCGAGAGGTCTTGAAAGGACACGGCCCATGTCACCAGAACAGGAGGGGTCTGGCTCTCCCAGGGCTTGATACATAGAGTTTAAATTGAGATTGTCCAGACTGCTAATAGTTAATGTTGTTTGACGTTTCTACAAGAGAACAATGAGCGGAGATAACGTATAAGATAGAACAATGATGACCTTGAATATGGTCCCAACACGGCGCGAATGGACCAAAGCACGAGCTATTGTTATAGTTATGGCGATCACAGGTTAATTAATGATAGAAACTCAGCGTGGTCACACACCTACCTCTCCTGACGCCAGAGACAGAAGTAGGGATGTAGTTGATTAGAAGGAAAGCCGACTCCAGATCGACTTGTACACGACAGAAACCAATATAGACTTGTTCTAGGTCGGTGATCTTGTTCTTCAACTCGGCCATGCCACCTGAGCCACAGTCAAACAATGAGAGTTCATCAGACAAGGGCTGCAGCAGGCAGGTTCTTTAATCGGCCGCAATGATTGAGTATTGCAAACCTACATTCGTGTACTTTAACAATAACCTAGAATATTTGGTTCACGATGAGTCACACATGTACTATGTAACAGTACTTTGAGTCTCACCAGTCCTTGCCATGCGTCCCATCGATGATTGAGGAATATGTGTCCAGTATTTTCTGAGAGTCTGAAAGGTTGACGGCCATAATTCACAACGCCCAAGTCGCTCGTCAAGCTAGAATAACGGAATAACAGAATATAATGATAATGAACTCGACATATTGACCTTCACGTGTTTAGGTACGACTGGACCATCAAACCGCAGTTGTCAAGTTTTTGTATATGTAGAGTCCGCTAATTCATGGCTAGTCACTCAATATGACCGGTGATATGATCAGAGTGTCAACCGCTGGCGGCAACGGGGTCACTGCGTTCAAGTTGTAGGTTCAAAGCCTATTGTCATAATATGAATGGGCAAGTTATAAATGCATAACAAAAGGTAATCAAGGGCTAGATTACTATTATCTAAACGTATTAGACATATCGAATGCATCCGCAAGAAATGCTGCAAGCTCTCTCTTGTGTTGAACCTGGGGTTACGTTAGTAATAGTTATTTCTTAGCTACGATGTTTTTACCTTGCTTCCTGTTGCAACGGAGCTGGTGGGGCCTCGACCAGCGTAGTATGGGTACTTTCCTCCATGGTGGGCAGTCTGACTAGCAGCAGTGTAGATACGCGGACCTATGTAGCTCCATGCACCACAGTTCAGTGGTTCCTCCTGTAATTGATACAACTTACAACTCAAAAATGCGTCATAGAACAGAAGTGTACGAACCTGACACCAGAGGAGATCTGCATGAGGGTACTTATCAAGGTGCGCAGTAACCTATTCCATACATACCAATCAGTCATCATATCAGACTATATAAGTGGAACGTACGAGGTCGTAAGGGAAAGGTGACAGTTGCTCAATTCGGCTGATCGCAACATCGTTGATCCCCTTCTCCTCGCGTTCCTGAAGCAAAGTATAGTATACCTGTCCTAGAGACATACTAGTAAGTCGACGACATATAGAGCCAAGGAACACATACCTGTACAAAGAATGTGCCTCTTGATCTCTTCGGGAGCGACCAGACTTTCGGAATGGGATTCGGGGATATATCGCTGGAAGTGCGTATCTCCAATCATTTCAGAAAGGTTAGAGCGAGCCCTAGGGTGGCGGAGAAGACTCTTGGAGAAGAAGAGGATAAGCTGTAGTGAACACGGTCAGGCTAGAAAACATAGATTGGAATGAAAAGAATCACGGGTTTACGGAAATCACGATGGATCTGACGACGAAGGACATGGAACTGTACGAAAGAAAGGTCAGCAATAAGCGTGGGCCGATACCATGAGACGGACGTAGTTGGCAGGAGTTCTAATATGACCCTTATTAGTAAAGTCGTGTGCAGTAAATAGTCAGTGAACTTGCGTAGGATAAACCACTTGCATATTGCAATCTTGGTGCTGACGTTCGATCTTTTCTGGGGTAGGGAACACATGGGGATGATCATCACAAAGCTGCAAAAATCTTTCTAGACGCCCGCTCGAATGCTCCGGGCCTTGCCCATCATATCCGTGGGGGAGATTCACCACTAGCCCTGTGCGCTGCAGCCATTTTCGCTCGCCTGAGGCAATGAACTGATCGATGATAACCTGAGCACTATTTGCAAAGTCCCCAAACTGTGCTTCCCACATGGTAAGCGAGTCGGGAGAGACGAGGGAGTAGCCAAGCTCAAAGCCAAGAGTACCGAATTCAGATAGAGAAGAATTGCATATGACGAAGCGAGCCTGACTACGTCCAAGGCTGTTTAAAGGGACATACTGCTGCTCGTTCACCTGGTCGTGGATGACGGCATGGCGCTGAGAGAAAGTACCGCGCTCAACATCCTGGCCAGATACGCGGACATGAATTTTTTCCAGAGCCAAAGAGCCGAACGCAAGTGCTTCAGCAGTGGACCAATCAATGTTCAAGCCTTCTTCTACAGTCTTACCACGGGTAGCAAGGATACGGGCAAGATTGCGGTGAGGAGTGAAGCCATTGGGATAGGTGGAGATAGTTTTACCTATGCGTCTCAAGGTGGCCGTATCGGAGCCTGTGGCACGGGTAGGGAGGGTCTGATCTGCTAGCTGTTTGGGAGAGGGGAAGCCTTGCCACGAAGCGGAGAGCCATTCCTTACTAGTCGGGACGTAGTCCTTTGCGGCAGCAGCAGCCTTCTCTAGCATACCCCATACCCATTTCTTGTGCTCCTCTATGTCTTTCCCCGTAAAAGTTCCACGGCCAACCAAGAATTTGGTGTATTGAGTAAGGGGTGTGGGCTGCTTCTCAATCGCGGTGTACATTCTAGGTTGTGTAAACATCGGCTGGTCGGCTTCATTGTGACCATGGCGACGGTAGCAGACGATATCGACAACTACATCCTTCTTAAATTTGGCACGGTAGTCCGCAGCGAGCTGACATACGAAGTTGACAGCTTCAACGTTGTCGCCGTTGACGTGGAAAATGGGGGAGTCGATGGATTTAGCGATGTCGGACGGATACGGAGTAGACCGAGCGAAACGGGGGTCGGTAGTAAATCCAATTTGGTTGTTGACAATCAAGTGAATCGTGCCGCCAGTACCATAGCTAGGAAGATTATGGAATCCCATGGTCTCATACACGACACCCTGACCTGCGAACGCGGCATCTCCGTGAAGGAGAACCGACATAGCCGTATTGTGAGCGCTTTCGTCCTGTTCAAAATGTTGGATAGCACGTGTTTTGCCCAAAACGACAGGATCCGCTGCTTCTAGATGGGATGGGTTGGCAACGAGGGATAACGATACTTTCTTGCCGGAAGGTGTGGGCCGTACGTAGTTGGCACCAAGGTGGTACTTCACATCACCCGCCGGCCAGTCATCTGCTGGATCACCTGCAAACTCGTTAAGAATGGCCTCAATCGGTTTCCGAATGACGTTTCCGAGTACGTTGAGACGGCCACGGTGTGGCATACCGATTGTTACATGTTTGATACCGTGGTCAACCGAACGATCAATGAGCGCCTTCATTCCAGGAATGAGGGCTTCGCAACCCTCGAGCCCGAAGCGCTTCTCGTTTGGATATTTTTGAGCAATGAATTTCTCAAACGAGTCTGACCAAATTAAGCGATCGAGAATCATGCGTTTCTCATCCATGGTATAATTCCAGGGCTTTGGGACTTCGACACGCTCCCTTATCCAGTCGCACTGCTCCTTGTCGGGGATATGGATATATTGGATGCCCACAGCACCGCCTAGACATAATTGATAAAGGGGCATTAAATAGAGGTAGGGAAACAGCTTACAATAGATGCGCTTGCATAGACTGATGATCTCACGTAGCCTCATAGTTTTGCGATCTTCTGTAGCGAAATGGGGAAGAATACCGGGGCCGAGAGTAATATCCTTGTCAAGGTCGCGCTCAGTGAAGCCATATCGACTGAGCTCAAGCTCGGGCGGTTGAGTATTGGCAAGGTCTGCATCGAGGATTCCAAGCGGATCCAACTCAGCGACATGGTGTCCGCGCACTTGATAGGCACGAACAAGGAGTTGAACCTAGAAGTTAAACCACTAAAATGACAACGTTTCTCCCCAAAATGAATTCAGAAGACAAACCTTCAGATGATCGTCGAGTTCTGCGCCTGCACCTACATGCAATGCAGGTGCACCATCGGAGGGGTTCGGGAAATGCCTCGGAGGGGGTTGGAAGGCATGTGCACTGAGCAAGCCCTTGTCGAGGCCTGAAAAGTATACATCCCAAGAAGCGTGGACTGATTTAGGGTCCTGACGCCAATAGCGGTACATCTGTTCTGCATAGTAGGTATTGGTGCCATTTGCAAAAGGATCGTTGGGTGATGGAGTTGCCAAATTACGCTGGAGGGCCAAGAATGGTCTAACTGCCCTCACTGCGTTTGGCAAGCGACGAAGCACTTGCCTTGACAACATCGGTCTGGTCAGTGGTAGAACGGAAGATGATATGTATTGGTTACTGTTACATAATCATAAAAATTTCTATTCTACTTTTATAGGCTTCAGACGCTCATCTTCATCGCAATACTCGGGTGAGGGTCATACCCCTCCACCACAAAATCTGAATAGACGAAGTCCTCGATATCCTCGATCCCCTCGCGCCCCCATCTCAATGTTGGAAACTGCCGTGGTGTCCTTTTCAATTGTTCCTCGAGTGCTTCAACATGATCCCGATATACATGAGCATCACCCAGCTGGATAATAAGCTCGTGCGCCTCAGTCCCAGTAACTTGCGCCATCATGTGTGTAAGAAGTGCGTAAGAGGCGATATTAAAGGGTATACCGAGGCCCAAATCGGCAGATCGTTGGTACATTAGACAAGAGAGCTTTGGTTTGTCGGTCGGTGAAGGAAGATGAACGTAGAATTGGCAGATCATGTGGCAAGGCGGGAGGGCCATTAGCGGAATGTCTGCAGCACCGATAAGGGAAATCACTAAAAAGAATATCACAACGCGCAACGTGCCTTTGGGATTCCAAGCACTCAAGATAATACGTCGATCTGTTGGGCTCTCCTTGATCTTCCGGATACACTCGCCCAACTGGTCCACCCCTTCTCCAATATAGTTCTTCTCGCAGTCGACGTAGGTGGCCCCAAAATGCCTCCACTGAAATCCGTAGACCGGTCCAAGATCTCCTTCCTTCCTATGACCTAAGCCCCTGCTCTCCAGAAATTCTTTTGAACCATTCCCATCCCATATTTTAATACCTTTTTTTGACAACAACGTTGAATCCGTCGATCCATGAATAAACCAGAGAAGTTCTTCGATTATCCCGCGCAGGAAAGTGCGCTTCGTCGTCAGTAGGGGGAGCGTGGAATTCGCGAGGGAGAACCGAAAGGAAGGCGGGGCAAAAATGCTTAGAGTTCCCGTCCCTGTGCGGTCTGGGCGTACATCACCCGTATCCAGGACGCGTCGGATTAAATTCAAATACTGATGCTCATCGTGTGGCGCGTCAATCTGCGAGCTGAGAGTGGAATTCGTGGCGTTGGAGGTGAACGACATGATAAGTATGTGGAACAATTAAGCGCTTCGGTCACGCGACTAAATCATTGGACCGGGTACTTGCTGTAAGTGCCAGGAAACTTATACATATAAGAGATATAAGCTCTCGGTTTTGCAAGACGGGCGGATTCGCGTCTCATTTCTGTGTATTAGTACATGATTGTTTCAAGCAATTTCAATGTTGTACAAGTTTGAGAAGGATACCGCACGAGTACTTTGAAATATGATAGTATGTGAACGATCGTCTCGAGCCTACGAATACTTAAAAACATGTCTGAATTTAATCCCAGCCGAGAGTTTGGAAACAGGCTTAGTAAAAAGGCAAGAATGTTGCACGAGCTTTTTGCACGTATTAACTGCAATGTGTTCACATCATATCTCATGTAATCTTGTATATAATCGACAGAGGCTTACCATGCAGGAACTGTTAAAGGAATCTTCACACTTGTCTGTACTCCAAGGGATACCACATGAATCTCTGCAAGGTTTATCAAAAAAGTGGACGTACAGCGAGACCCTGCGAAGTGGACAATAAACATCGCAGCAAACTAAGTTTTAAGGAGAACACATACCGAAAGGCTGGTTTCCTTATATTTGACACTCATGTCGCTGGCAGTCACTCGCATAGCCTCGATCGCTTCGTCTAGAGTGACACTATAAACACCGTCACTAGCCATCGAGAGCTGCGCTGCAGTCACTGCTTTCACGGCTGTAAAAAGAAATGTTCTAGAGTTACATATATAAGATGATATGGATGTATTATCACCTCCCAGGCTATTTCGTTCCTTTGTAGTGAATTAGGTCAGGAACAGGTCGGAGTGGGCATAGACCTACAATACAGGGAACTTGTACAAGACCATCGATCGGATCGCACGTCAGACCCAGGTTATGTTCTAGCGATGAACAGTAAGTTTAATATTACTAGCGACCAAAGGCAATCCCAGTGTTACCAATTCCAATCTCTGCGGCCTATTAAGAGCAGTGAATATATCATTTGTCAGTCAATCGGGATCACTGACTTGTAGTACAGTTTCTGGAGAAGCTAAGGACGGGATGGGGGTTACACAGCGACATAGACGAGATAATGCCCACCTCCCATACAAGCTGCGAAGCCAGCACTCGCCATCGAACAAGCAACTGATAAAATCATGAAGGACTTTGGATATATCAGGATCGAGAATCTACGAACCTCCTACCTCGGCTTGACAACCTCCTTCGGCAGCCGAGATCGTGCTCCCCCGTTTGAAAAGCATTCCGACGGCCTGTCAAATGCCTGGTTAGAACAAATCGAAGGCGTGAAAGTACCATACCGAGGCAGTTAACAAGAACGTTTCAATGCTCTTTTCTGGATCGTCGCTCACAAACTATATCGCATTGAGCTGCACCCAGGAGAACAATTACGGAAGAAGCCAACCTCAACAATGTATTTCAACACAGCTGGAATCACGCCGGCAGCGCCATTGGTAGGAGAAGTTACAATCCTACCACCTGATGCATTCACTTCGTTAACAGCAATTGCATAGCATGACAAGAAGTCCATAGCAGGGATCTCTGTTTTCCTCTTACGGAAAGGTCAATGACGCTACATAGCTGAAACGGGCGACTTACGGGCGGCATTGGCAGCACAGCATGATCAAACGAGCCGACAACCCTTGCCCCACGCGTGTTAGAAGACCTTGATATCCGTTTAGCTCGACCATAACGAGATTCAGATTTTGTCTCTTCTTCTCGAGCAGGAGCAGTGATAGCTTCATATCGCTGTGAGTTTGATTCTATGCTGAGAAGACTTGGCGATGTGATGCCAGGATACAACCTGTGCATGTAAACAAAGAGCGCGTGGGCGGGGGGGGGGGGGGGG
>QLOK01021439.1:14876-35988 GCA_003313805.1 Tricholoma flavovirens
GGGTATACAGATGAACTCGAGCAAAGGACTGGTGAGAAGAGAAGAATTACCCTCGCATTAGCCTTCTGTAGAGCATCGGCGCGCGTCTTCTCAATCCCAGTCGACCTGGAAGAGTGGTCTCAGACGTCGACACTCCCGTGCGGATACAATCATCCATGACACTCCAAATTTTCATAATCTGTGGCTTGGATTTGGCAATGAACTGGGAAAAACGATGCATAGGTACCTTGTCGTGGATTTCATGATCTGTGTAGCCAAACGATTTCTGGCAGCAGGAATCTCTCAACAACACGGCGGGCAGAAGGCGGAAGACCTTACTTCGTTGTCATGGACGATCTGAGCAACCGTCATCTAGAATGCCGATTATGTTTGGAACATGTTGAAAGCCCAAGAGTAGAGCGTACATTGTGCTTCCTTGTCAACGCCAACAGGGTGTCTCCTGACGTAAACGGGTACGGTGGAAGATCTTCAGTCAATTCAAAAGTGGAAGAGAAATCCGATTCTGTCCCAGAGAGGCTTGGAATTGAATGATCAGGCTCCGAGAGGGAATGAGTTTGATGAAGGCGGGCTCCATGAACTGCACTCTTATCGACACCTTTGTAGTAAAGATTTTCATCCACTGCATTTGGAGCTAGTGAGTATATTTGCAATCAGGACCAACACCACATGTACCTTTAGTTTTGTCATTCACAACGAATCCCCCTCCTACGCTGAAATACTCGTTCGTTGCCAGTAGATTTCCACCATGATCAAAGCAGCTGAAACGCATCCCATTTGGATGTGTTTTCAAAACCTGATCCCAGCGCCAGAGCATGTCACGATCCATATCATAGGTGATACGATGGTGGCCGCCTAGAAGCAAAGTCTTGTGTTCAAGAATAGATTGATAACGAGTAGGTATCGTGCCCGTGTCGATGGTTTCTGGGTCAGATCCTGGATTCGAGGGTGGTGAGAGTGAAACAATAAAAGGGGTAGACGCAAACCTTCGAGCCCAAGAAGAATAGCTTGAGGAGTGTGGTGACTACGGATCGCTAATTGAAACTGGACTTTTGGAGGAAGTGGATGAAAAAGGCGCACCCTTTTCCTATAATGCAATGATATGAATGAAGGATAGAAGGATAGAAAGTGAAGTTTGAGGTACCTGTTGCTGCTAGGGAACCATACCTGTACAACGAAGTCAGGGACCATACAACAGGTAATTCTGAAGGACGTACAGAGTGATCTTCACCATTTTCACCTTCCAACAGTCAACCGGGGAACATCGAGGCGAAATGGCGGAATATGGTTGCTCACCTTTTCCAACAAACTCAGTTCCTGTAGATCGGCAATGAAGATTTTTCCAGCGCGCATTGGACCAACAGTATGTGAAGAAGAAGGGCCGACTGCATAATGATTATCGTTCGGAGTCTAAGCTGAAAAGGTTATGACGGACCACCAATGCTGAAGAGATCAAAGGTAGATATAACAGCATGTTCAGGTAGTTCGCGCTCCGACATATCAGGTGGGACACCCTCACGATGATTGAGAGGTAAAGTGCTGTAAGCTTTTGAGAAGAAGTGAGTTGGCCGTAGTCGAGTTGGGCGACGTAAAGGAGGGACGAATGGACGACATGGAACCCGGGTTCTTACGAGGGCAAGCATTGAGGGGTATGAGAGGGTATGAGTTGGCGATGCCGAATCGGAAATAATCAAGCCCTTCGGGACAATCACGGAATCGGAGTCATGCTGTCTATAAGGAGTCCTTATGCCATCGTGGAGTTGGGCGCTGTCGAGATTGACGACGACGACGAAGAGAACGACGGCGAGGCAGGTCGCAGACTCTTTGTATGTAAATCATAGCGTCGTGAACTGCATAATAATTTTGCCCACGGTCGTCATCTCGTCTCTCATCGTACTAGTTCTGCACGCCGCCACACGGCGTGCTCCCTTGTTCGATTAGCCACGCTGGACATCGTCGAGCTTGGGAGGTGTATCACTCTTCAGAGTTCTCCTGGGCACCTTGACCTGATTCTTCACCTCATCACCTTCAACTCTTGTCACCATGTCGAACGCTTCCAACGGTCCCACCACCATCTACTCAACTCCATCTAAGACTGAGCGTATGCCTTTTCCTCAGTCAACACCATCTCCGGCGCATGCTCATCATCGCCAAGTCACCTCTTCCGCTGCCTCGTCCACTTCGTCTTTAGCAATACCTAATTCATCAACTCAACCTCCATCCCTGTCAAAAGATCGCCCACTTACCTCCGCATCACTTCTCAAGTTACACGCAGGCACACCAGATCCCAAAGCAGTGGCTCTCGAACAAGCAATCAACGAACGAAACACACTTTCGGCGCAAAATGCTCAACTCTGGAAACTAATCGAGAAGCAACGAGCTGGATACAATCAAATTCTTAAAGAGCTTGAACGCGTCAGGGCCGAACGCGATAATTTCAAAGCTAGGCTCGCGTTCTCTAACTCGAACGCCATTGGGGGCAACGAAAGACGGCACAAGAACAACAATTTGGATCGACCCACGAACCGCGATGTTCGCGAGAATTCTATGAATGAGGATAATTCCAACAGCGATTCAAATCCTCAGCAAGCGATAGCTCGGCACTCTTCTGATGACCAACGTATGGAGAATTTTCGATTCTGTACGAGTTTGACTAACGTCGTTGTTAGCAACGCCTAGATCACAACATCACCCAACACTTCACTCCTCCCGCTCTCATGAACCACTTTCACCTCGCGACCGTGATATTTCTACTACTTCCATTAACCAGCGTTCACAATTCCTCCCGCCACCACCCGCCTCGGCACCCTCTACCCTTAATACCTCCCTTTCTGAAGCCTCTACTCGGTTACAGAAACAGGCTCCAAAACCCCTGATCGTACCCCCTCCCTTAAGCCTACCTTCCCCCACTTCAGCAAGTCCCGTCACCCAGTCCAGATCAGGTCCTCACATTTTTAGTCCTGATAGTGAAACACGGCCATTGACATACCCTCGTAAATCCAGTCTGGTTGACAGCAGCAGCGGCCTAATCAGTAGTAGCCACCTCACTACATCTATAACCCTTGGTTCAACAGTCATCCCTCAGCTTGTGACAACGGCTGCTCCCTCCCTCCCTCCTCCTCCCGTCCCCACGAACTTGGCTACACCTTCCAATAAAATGCTCTCCACAATTGTGGAAGGGTCCAGGCCACAGATTCTCTCACGCGAATCCCGTGTCTCCCTCCCGGATGAAGCGAAACAATACATAGCCAACATGACCGACTCCCCTGTCGCCACTCCTGAGGCTGATGAGTTTGTTGCGAAGTCTGGGCCTGCATCTCGGGTCGTTCACCCACAAATCCAAATTTCTATAGGCGGTCGGGTGCCTTCTGGTGCCATTGGTGCAGAGGATAGTCCAGGTGGGACAAAGGAGTTCTTAGACATGAGGGATGAGGAGGACGAGGAGGATGAAGAGGACGAAGACGAAAATGAAGATGGAAATGAGGAAGATGTGGATTCAGCGATTACGGAGACCGACGCTGATAGTGAAATCCTTCCTGTCACCTCTTCCCGGGAAAGTCTACAGGTGCAGGAACCACAACAGAGTGAGCCACATAACAGCCATGGTAATTCTCGCTCCGATGTGGACGAATTCCCTCTGCCACCTTCAATTGTGCATTCGCAAGGGCAGCATGCCATGGCTCAAGCACAAATACAACCTCATGGGCACGTTCATGGGGACTCACCATCACAAGTACAGCATCCCGATCTGGAGATGATCACATCAACCCATCCGAGGCATCAGCAAATATACTCTGCACCGCCTCATTCCAGCAGTGACCGTCTTGAAAATCCGTACTCCCCACCCGGTCCATATCAACATCAGCAACCATTACGCATGGACTCACACCATCAACCGCACCCACCAGTACACACTGTTCCCGCCTCCTTCCGTGCCCTCCCGCTACTCTCTTCCGACCTACCACATACAACAATCACCGTCTCCCATTCATTCGTACGACCTAATGATCGAGGCAAAGAAGTGCTGTCGTTTGTAGTGTATGTGGATCCAGGCAAGGGGAAAGATGGCTGGAAGGTGGAAAAAATGTATTCTGATGTTCTAGGGCTAGACCAACGGGTGCGTAGCAGTGTGGCAAAGGGAATAGGGAAAAAGATCGCTAGCCTCCCAGAAGGAAAGTTGTGGAAGGATCATGCGCCCGCCAAGGTTGACCAGAGAAAGGTACGTGTCATCTCCTTTGCTCCCCTTGTTACTCCGATCGTGTGAACGCTTTTGTTCTATTTTCAACTTTCTCAGGCCGTGCTCGAGAACTACCTGCAAACACTCATCAATCTGCCTGTGAAAAACAACGACGAAGTGATCGCTTTCTTTACGTCTGATATCATGCGCGAAGCTAAGCAACCGGTCATGCAAGCCGGTCATAAGGAGGGGTACCTAACAAAACGGGGGAAGAACTTTGGGGGTTGGAAAACTCGTTACTTTGTTTTGCAGGGGCCAGCGTTAGAATATTACGATTGTGTACGTCTCGAGTCTCCTTCACCACCTTATATGTCTTACCTTGTTTTCCACAGCGTGGTGGAGCTCATTTAGGCACCATAACCGTAACTGGCGCTCAAATCGGCCGACAACAACGAAGTGAGCGGACATCGACCAGTGACGAAGAAAAGGAATACAGGCATGCTTTTCTAGTTGTAGAAGCAAAGAAGGGACCGGGAGGCAATCATCCACGGCACGTCCTATGTGCAGAAAGCGACGAGGACCGGGACAGCTGGGTCGAGATGCTTGTTCGATATTTCTCGGGAACATATAACGAAGAACCTGTCAAGTATGGCCCTAGCCCCATCGCAGTCAGTGCAGTCGCACACCAAAATGGTGCTCTGGCTCAACCCCGTGCTAGCACTAGCTCCAGTGACAGCCCATCTTCATCCCGTTGGCCCATCCGTGGCTTGTCAAAGGATGATATCTCAATATCCAAGGGTGCAGCAGTCCTGATATCACACCTTGCTCCAGATCCCAGCAATGCGAAACTTTTTCAGCAGGCACCACAACCAGAAGACTATACGCGGACTTCCAGCCCCACCAAGTCAATGGAACCTTCTCCTATTGATGGCTCAGGAGCTTTCGAGGCTCACAATCGTAACGCTCGGAGAATTCTAGAGCGGGGCCAAGGACAGCCGTCTAGCCTGCCAGATGCCTCACCTTTATCGGGAGTTTCGTCCGATACTTCAATAGGGCCTATTGGTCAGCGGGCGAACTCGGAGCTTGGGCATTATCCAGATTTACAAGACCATCTGTCCAGTCGACCGAACCGTCACGTCTCTCCTGAGCGACATCGCACCCGAGATCGAGATCCACACCTCGAGCAGAAGTCATTCCACCCCGCCCTAAACGCTTTACAATCTTCGCCAGTTGCTTCTTTGCCCACTGACCGGGTACCATCACCCGATAAGCTTGACGCGAACAACAAAGTCAAGATATCAGGCCCGATGAACGGTACTCCTATTCCTTCAGGGTTCAAGTTCGGCAAAGATATGTCATCCGTTTCTGAGGCAGCTGCAGCAGAACGACGCGCTAAGTCTCGATCCTTTTGGGGCTTTGGGAAGGCAAATGGTGCTCCATCTAAATCTTGAATCTCACTACCTATTGATTGACCTCTCATTGTAGGTGACAAGTCTAATCAACAGATGCATATCCCTCGTGCGGTGTTCGGTGTAACACTGGACGAGGCACTTGATGTTGTTCAAATAGCTAACCTTCCGGCAATTGTTTTCCGATGCATTCAGTATCTAGAAGCTAAGAAGGCAGATCAAGAAGAGGGTATCTACCGGCTGAGTGGCAGCAGTGCTGTTATCAAAAGTCTTAAGGACAGATTCAACATGGGTGCGCATGCCATCTCGTCTATTTCCGTCTGCAGTCGACTAACTCAATCGTAGAAGGTGATCTAGATCTTCTTGCGTCTGACGAGTATTGGGACCCGCATGCCATCGCAGGTCTTCTGAAGAGCTTCCTGCGTGAGCTACCAGCCAGTATCCTCACTCGTGACCTACATCTCAAATTTTTAGCTGTCATTGGTAAGTGTTAGTCACTTCCGCACAGTCCTGGGCCTGACCCCACGTGGCAGATTTCGTGGATCCCCAGGAGAGGGTTAGAGAGCTTTCCCACCTGATCGCCGCGCTCCCGATTGCGAACTACAGCCTGCTTCGAGCGTTAACAGCTCACCTAATCTTGATTGTACAAAATTCCAACGTGAACAAGATGACCATGCGGAACGTTGGGATCGTGTTTAGTCCAACACTCGGCATTCCTGCGGGGGTGTTCAGTCTAATGCTAGGAGAATTCAACAGAGTTTTCAACGTGAACGCAGGCACAGCTGGGATTGGTGGGCAGATAGGAGAGTATGGTGATAGCGGATCATCGGAATTGCATCCCCGTAATAGTCGACAGTATTCGGACGCAGCTGCTGATCAGCTCCTCGGGCTAGCGGGCCGTAGTCTCAAAAGTTTGTACTATCTTGATCTTTCAGAAGTGCCTACTTATTCCGTTTTTGTTTCCAGCTCCCGTAGAGGAAGCTCAGTCTGATGGAGATGACTTCTCCGTGCAAGAGGAAAGCGGAACCGAGACCACTGATACCATGGAGTCTTCGGAGTCCAGTCCTGCGCCTGTCTCGCAGCCGAATGAGCCACCGATTCGAATTACTCCTCCCGATACGCCCATCGCATCCAAAATGTCTAGGGCGTCGAATGTCGCAGCTACCAGAGGTTTGAATGTTTCTGTCTCTGAGTCATTGGCGGACCGAACCCCTTACCAGTCCAGGGCAATTGGCTTGCCATCATCTCCCCGACCAACTCCGTCGCCTATACGATCCCCAGATATGGTGTCGTCGCCAACCTTCTCAAGGAATGATTGATGATAGACAAATTTCCATTCAGTGTATCTTACTCTATTAGTATTTTGATACTTATGTCTGTATACCCATCTTGATACCAACACAAGTCTTGTAGCGTTGCTTTGGCACCTCGTCTCAAATTCTCGATACCCCATACTATAAGTGACCGGGAATTGCAATATTTGACTTTTCAATTTCTACAGCCTTCCACATCACATTTTGAGCCCTTATATTTAAATCCTATTTCATTTTTACTGTTCTCCATGTCCTCATAAATTTTATATCTTTTTATACAAAGTGATTGAGCTCTCGGACAATGACCTCGGTCAAGGTGCAAAAAGCTCATGATATGCACGTCATGATCAGTCATGTGATATTAGGTAAGAGGCACACATGACGTTAACATAACATCACTGCCTTGTCCACCACATACACACCTTATGGGATTCAAACAAGCGGCAGTTCTTGCCCCCGTCTCTTTTTTTCTGGGTAAATTTTTAAACGATGTCGCTTGCTACTTGCTAAATCCTCTAATTGGTTAGGTGTTTTCTTCATCTGCTTTAACGTCGATCATCGGATACTATGGGGTGAGCTGACGGAGGACGTTGTTGCTGACGGGTTTCAATTTTACACTACTTTCTTCAATGCGCCTCCTGCTATCAAGGTATGTCTTATGACCGCGGATATGATTAATGTTAAGTCCCGAATCGCTATAGGCTCTATTACATGGCATGGTGGGCGTAGGAATAATTGGCCTTGTTTCCAAACTTCACAAATGGGATGACAGCGCCATGTTTTTTGACGGCTCGTGTTTAGGTATGTGTGATCGTTTCTATGATGCAATATGGACACTGACTTGTCTCGCAGGAGCCTACGTGTTTTGTGTTTCGATCTATCTCACAGTGATAATCCCATCACTACGAACGATTGTAACGCCACTGGAAGGAGTGGATACACGTGAAGATCGGATTGAAGCGATGGGTGTACTTTCCGCCGGAAATGTGATGATCATGGTGGGCTTGGTAGCTATCCTTTTCCTGCAGGTGAGTGAAAAATTCTACCGGAAACCTCCCGTACTGACGTAGCACAGGCAGGACAAGAATACGCGAGGCGGGTGGAGATGAAGGCACTGGCGAAATTTGAGGTTGAGAAGAAAAACGAGTAGGGTACAATTTGATCTGACCGTGGGAAACGGACGAGTCGCGTAAACAGGATGAGTGGTGAGAGCGGACCGTTCATCCGTCTAATGTCGTTTGTCTCAGTCTAGAATATTTAACCATCCCTGCGTTTTGACCTCCTAGGCAGCCAATGTCAGACTCAAAGGACCCCCCTTTCTCAAGGCTTTTTTTTGATAAAAATAACACTTCCTCTCGCGCTATATATCTTCGCATCTATATATCAGGCTGCTTTCTCGTTGTTCTCGCAGTATTTGCCGTCCTTTCAATTTACTGGGGTTCCTTGTGGTCTACTCCTGTCCGGAACATCCATGGTTGGGTCATCGTACGTAAACTTATTTTTTGTCCGCGTTCCCATTTCATACATTCAGGATTTTGACCATGGATTGGTGGGACAAACGGTTGTGCAAGGGCTGACATTTCCCCCCGGCTTATCGCAAGTTACTTGGACCGTTGTGAACGCGAGCGAGTTTCCTGGAGGCCCTGGCCAAATACGCGATGCCTTGATACAGCAGAAGACATGGGTGGCAGTCACTGGTACACTCTCGTTTTTGTTCTATACACCTTTACGATGACAACCAAATACGTAGTCAACGGGGGGTCGACTTCACGGTTACAATCCTCTTATGTCACGCCAAACGCTTCTTACAACGGCTCTGCCGCTATCACAGTTTACGCCAACGAGGCACGCAACGAGAACGCATAGTACGTTGAATGTCACTTCAAATCGTGGCTCCGTCTTACCCTCCATATCTCAGCCGAAATCTGATACGACCATCTGTAAGTCGATCCCCTGTGACTCCCTGAAAAACCAATTCCTTTACTTTCACAGTTTGAATCATCACTTTCAACTGTATCTCAATCCTTCGCACTTCACTCTGTTAATCAACTAGTTTCTTCTAATCTCACATCCCTACTCTCCACATCGCCACAAACGGTCATTACACCCATCTGGTTTACTGTAAATAACATCTTACCTTTCAACGTGCCTGTGTATGCTTTCCCCTTCCTCGTCCGGTGGTGATGCACGTTTAATCCGTCGAACGCACCCAGTGCATCAGCAGTAACTTTCGTCGGTTTGATCTATCAACTAATCCTCTCATTTATCGTTGTTGTACGTCATTTCCCTTCTCTTCTTTTCATGATTGATGGGCCATAGATGATTGGCTATGGAGCACGCGAAGCCTCGGGGCTTAACAGATGCCTCACCCTCCGCTCTCTCATCACAACAAGATTTGTCTCGCTTATCGCAGCCTACTTCTTTGTTTCGGTACGCGTTTTCGCCTTGAAAAAAGATTGCACATTCTCAGTAGTCATCAAAGCTATTCTATTCCCTCCTAAGTCTTGCATATCAAGTCGATTTTAATCATCACTATGGCACAAGCGGTTTTGTCATTTTCTGGATGGTGAACTGGTCTGGAATGCTGGCAGTGTGCGTCTGCGCTCTACACCTTATGTTCTTGGCAACTTGGTGATACACTCGCTTACCTTACGCAAAGGGGGCTTGCTCTTGAGGCGCTCATTACAATCCTGACACCAAACTTTATCCCGTACTTTTTAATCCTCTGGATCATTGGTAAGTTTTTCTTCCTTCTGATTAGATCGGCGGGTGTGATGTCCCTACTTACAGTGAATGTCTCGGTCTGCGCGTCGCCTATTGAGGTCTTACCGAATATCTTCCGCTACGGATATGCCACACCATTCTATAACATATCTCATGCAATCAGAAGTATCGTATTTGGAACAAAAAATTCCCGTACGTTCACACTCGTTTCTTGTGACGCTTAAACGATTTATAACCTATGAATTAGTCGGCCTCAATTTTGGGGTGCTGATTTCTTGGATCTTTATCTCCTCCATCACCATGCCTATGCTACAGTGGTTGGTGAGACGGAGGACCGTAATTGCAGAAGGCACGCAAAGAGATAAGGCGGTAGCTGCATCGATTCCGGTGGGTGGGGTTGAGAAAGAACTCGGAGGTTCGAGTCATCATGATGAATTTGACGGCTCTCATTGCTAGGAATAATTCACGGTGTGATTAATACATAATGTCGTAGACTTTGCAGTCCTGTATCATTCATACTAATTAAAACAACGGCCTATGTACATTGCATTGGCTGGGTTAAAATTAGACAAGGTCACACGTGTGACAAACTTCAAGTTTTTGCTTTGCACCAAGTTAGTCTGAACATTATGGCGTCGTAAGTTCTTTCTTCGCCAGTTCCTATCCATTGCCCCCCTGATGTGAATATCAGTATACCAAAAACGTCCTGGGCAGATGACGTTGATGAGCTAGGTAATCATAGCTTGCCAGCAGACGAACTAGGGGCTCATTTGAAACATCAGAATCTAAGAACGAAGATGTTGATGAGAACGGGATAAGGACCACTATAGAATATACTATGAACGATGAGGGGAAGAAGGTCAAAGTCCGTCGCTCCTCTCACTCTCACTGGCAGCGAATTTCTCACCAACTCTTACAGATCACACGGCGCATCAAGCGTACGCTTCAAAAATCTGTGGTAGAACACGCAGTTGCAGAGCGTCAAAAATGGGCCAAGTTCGGGAAGGAGAAAGGGAATAAGCCAGGACCAGATCGTGCGACAACGACGGTGGGAGAGGCGGTAACATTAAAGTTGAGTGCGGGAAACAAGGTATAACGGGCCCGGCCTTTTTGAGAGTCGCTCTGAATTTTCGTTGCAGGCAAGCGAAGTGGAAACAACTCCGGAGGAAACAACAAAAAGCAAGGTACTGAGAGCTGGGGCTGGCAAGGTTGTCTGCCGGCTGTGCAAAGGCGAGCATTTCACGGCAAAATGTCCGTATAAAGATACACTAGCAGGGCTGGAAAACACAGGTAAAATATTATTATTATTTTCTCTTGTATTGATCCGCGTTCTCATGCTCATTCTCGCAGAGGCAATTCTGGCAACAGATGACGACGCTGCGGCGCCGTCTTCTGGGCATGAAACCAGTGCCCCCAGTGCTCCCGCCCCCTCTACAGGTGGGAAATATGTGCCGCCTTCTATGCGTGGACCTGCGGGGACGCGTGGTGTTGGTGAAACGATGCGGGGATCTGGAAGCCGGGACGATCTGCCTACGCTACGGGTGACGAACATTTCTGAAGACACGCAGGAGAACGACCTCCGTGAGTTGTTTGGGGTGTTTGGAAGGGTGGCGAGGGTGTATGTTGGGCGGGATCGGGAAACTGGTGCAGGGAAGGGCTTTGCATTTGTAAGTTTTGAAGACAAGGGAGTAGCGCAGAAGGCTATGGAGAAGGTGAATGGGAAGGGATATGACAGTTTGATATTGAGTGTGCAATGGAGTCGTGAGTATTATATTATTTATTATTATAAATTATCCAATTGCTAACTGAGGTTGAAGAGCCACGGCCGGAACAGAGATGACGTAATGTACACGTGATGGCACGAATGTGATATGTATCGTGGTGGATACTTATGTTCTTCTCGTTCTGATGGATGGATCTGTTGTGAGGGATCTAAGAATGAAATGTCAACAACAAGCGACAACAAATGGTCAAGTTATAATAATGCGAGTTTTTTTGGCAACCCTGTTGTTCGCCATGGACACTGACTGGTGTTTGGCTTGTGACTGCCATTTCGTATGTTGTGTTCATTTATATTTATTTTAATTTCCTGTTCTCATTTCAGAGACCAGCAAGGTTTGGGTCCTTACTGTTCCCAAGAATGCAAGCATAGAGCTGCCCACGATTACTTTCACGTCCCATCTCATTCAAACTATATCGCCGCTTGGGCTGCTGATGTCCCTTCAACTACTCCACCCGTTTCATCTTCACCATCCGCCTTCCTTCCTCCAAATCTACTTCATCCTGTCCCTCCCACTCTATCCATAACAACAACACGTCCCCCACCTTCCCCTCCTTCTCTTCCCATCTCAACTTCAACTACAACCGCTGCTCTATCCATGTCCCGCTTTGGTGACCTCGATACCTTCTCTCAATCTTCTCTTCTATCCGCCCCTACAGATTCATCCCTCGCAACTCCTGCCTCCGCTCAACCCGTTCCATTTGCCTCCTTCAAAGATACCGGTGATCGTCCTTCCATCTTTGCAACTCTCGCAACCCACGTCCGCTCCTGGGTCTCTCCCTCTACTCAAATCCCCTCTTCCCTCCCAAGCCACCCAATTTCCTCTACAAAAGACTCGAGAAAGCACAATGCCCTCCCACACTCACACTCACCTCACATGAACCTCACTTTCTCATCCCCCTCATCCCTTGACGACAATGCCCCCGTATGGCACTTATCCAGCACCATTCTCGTCGATAAGCCCTCCAAGAACAACCCCAATATACCCCGTGACATCCGCACAAACCAATTGCCTTACAAATCTCGAGGGCGCAAGCTGTCGCGGGCTGCCTGACTCATTACTCCTTCACATCTCTCATGGACTTTGGAGATTACTGCAGTGACCAACTACACTGAAACTCGTCGTTATGAACCCCATTCAATCGGACTTGGTTACATGCATTTTGTTGTTTTTCGTACCTCACCCCCACCACTCTCAAAAAATCTACCTTCACGTTGGCACCGTCTATCTATCACACTCCTTTCTCCTCGGCATACATCTATAGACCCAGGGCTTCCCTTGTACGTTATTGTCCCGCAACCCATTTGTATTCAGATCGCCTCTAGCAGGCATACATACCGCAATCATATCAGTGATATCATCTTCGCTACCTTGATCCTCGCATTTCGCTTCCTCATCTTCATCTGCAAGACCTTCCCAGATAATAAACTGGTGAATCCCATGTCCTTCTATCTTTGTTATTACATAAGAATGACCTAGCCCACATAATATACCCATTTGTTCACATGAATCAAATCTTAACTTGATACCTTCCTTACAGGTGCGGGTTCTCGCCTTCGCGGGGAATGGGGGGAACACCCGAAAGCTCGTATCAATCCTGCTGCGGCTTCGTAGATGGCACTAATATTAGTCGTATCTTTCATAACAACCTGGTTATCTCGCTTCCTTGGAGCCTTGCATCGGACGTGGAGTACTACCTCGAATGGCAAGGAGCCTACACACAAGCTCCATCGATGCACCACGCTGTCCCTGCCCTTGATGGAAGGACGTTTCCATGAAATAGACAACTTATCCTTCCTGTCGCCTTTCCTTATTTCGAAACGTTAACGCGGAATACAATCATTAATCCTGCATTAGTAAGACCTTTTTTTTTTTCATTTGCGTCGAGGCCTGTAAGTTCTGTCAGAAAATACCGCGGTTTGCGTGCCTATCTCTCTATGACCATCAATCACAGCTCTCCCATTTCGCAGCCGAATGATGACACATATGCACTGAGTATTGAGTGTGAGTGTGCAACCACTTCAAGTTAGTCTCAATGTACTACTCGGAGGGCCGAACAGGTCTTATAATATCTTGACACCGAGAATTACCTGTCAAGGAATAGCTTCAGCGGCCCGGCTTTTACGGTGTTAACCAATAATACTATCCTGGAATTCAACACCACCCGGTTACATCTCTTCAGCCCTTCTGCTTCCGAATGTGAGGTACATAACAGTTCTTGCCGATGTTGCCACAAGTGCGAACTTTTGTCCGGAACCCAGACGGAATCAAATTTCTCACAGATCCCATCTCGCAAAACCATTATACTTATCGATATCGGCAGCCCATCATAACGTTGGTCATGGGCCTTGAGCTCGTAATGACATGTTCTAGTCATGTCCCCAATCATTCAAAGTCATCCGCAACTCTCCTGATATAGGCTTCATGAAGTCAGGGACCAAATAACTTACGGCGGCCATAGAAACATATTGGTGCCTAAGAAAATTGCACTAGGCCTTTTTAGGCACACGGCCCCGTCCGGTATTCGAGACTCTGTTGATGGAGCTCGCCATGTGTCTTGGCTTCTTAACTATCTTATCACAGCATACAAAAGGAGGGGCTCTGATTTCTTACCTCAAAGAGGATAGTTGCTAGACCCGTGAACGAGACACCAATCTTTGATTAATACGCGCCTGCTTTCTTTAGATGTGTTTGGTAGGGAAGGGTGCAGTTGAGATTCTGGATGAAGATGTGCGCACCATCAGAAGGTCAGTCGCTCCAATTTTTTCTAGCTTAGTGGCGTAGCTGCAAAGCGGAGATTTTATTATCAAGGCCCTTCAAGCGACACGATCAAGATATCAGGATGTCAGTTACAGTTCATTGCTTCAGGCCAATAGGCGAAGTAAGATGACAACTCGACTCCATAGCTGGTTGTATGTAGTGGAACTGTAAGAAGCACCTGACATTAATATGCCAAGTACCGAATTGTTCGGCACTTCTGACAGATGGGTTTATTTCATCGACGCCTAGATGTGAAATCAAAAGAGACAAGAAGCACTTGGCAGGGATCTATCATCACCAACTTCCAACTTCCATGGCTCCAACTACATGGCTTGTACCCATTCAGTCAATCGTGTCGGCAGCAATTTGCATATGCTGTCAAAGCATTTTTATGAGAGCGAAAAAGTCGTGGGTCTGAGGATGATTGAGCCACAAAGTCCTAAACATCCACGTGCACCATGGGAGATCATAATCGTTTATTGCCCAAGTCTGGGCGCTGGATCGCGATCCCGCAAGGTACATTACCCTAACAACTTACAATGTCGAAACAACAGTATACAGGTGAGTACAGAGGGGTGCGGTATACTTGCGCTTTCTTCAGTAGAGATAGTACAGAGGTCGACTTTCATTGAGGAGGCTGGAAACTGAACAACCGGTCAACTAATAGCGAGAGTAGTATATGTCTGATATAGCTTACCCAGGGGGGGGACCAGCAAAACCGGGAGGTGGAGGGAATGGCATGCCAGGTGGGAAGCCGGGAGGCCTAAATCCAGGAGGTGGTCCTGACATGCCGGGTGGAGCAAAAGGCATTGGCGGTCGAGCAAATGAAGGTGGCCCCACTACAGAAACAACTCATCAATATGCGAACGACACGGATATGCTCTGAATTAAAGGCGTACTAGGAGGCATCATTCCCATGCCACGGCCGGCGGGCATGCCTCGACCAGGACCAATGGGAAGCTAGAATGGCAGATGGTCAACATCTCATTTCTGGCAATATCAAATGGAAGGCGAACCGCATTTTTCTTATCCTCATCTACCACAGGAGGGGGACCCTCGACGCTCAAACTGACGACAGTCTCACCTCGCAAAATCACCAGTCCAAGAGTTCTTTTCATTTCTTGCTCCGGAGCGGTTTCCTCGCCTGACTTTTTCTTAGGTCTGACTCGCCTGAACTCCTCACAATCGGCCAGAACCAGGTTCATATGGCGATCAAAAGCGAGCATTTGGCCAGTTAACGTCCGTCCGTCGTTGATTGTAACTTTGAGTCTCCAGTTGATGAGACTCAACATTTTTCCGCCTTTTGATTTTGGGGGAGGCTATGGATATAAATAAAAGTTAGCACAGGGGTTTAGAGAGTTTGAAGTAACATTGAACTTACCATGATGGGCGACGGTATAAACGATGATCAAGACGTCGATTGACTTGGAAATTCTCGATTACAAACAAGAACAAAGAAAGCAATGTTCAGAATAAACAACAACTGGCCCGGGGCTTATATCATACATGAGCTATGTGGTCGCCAAGCCCAGTGGAATGCCAGCTTTGAGGGCCCAGTTGTAGAATTCAGTATTGACAGTGCTTGATCTCAATGTGGTGCATGTGCAGAACTGGTTGGCCAAACATACTTATAATAAAATGATGATACAAAATTGTGAGACACAACCCCCAGGTAATATACCTCTCCCCCCTCCTCTAGTTCATATTTATTGACTTATCATCTCATTCATTACATTACATTAGACCTTCATGATACCAAAGACCCATTTTACAGTTGTTTGTTCTGTTGGTAATGTTGGATGAACTGACTCGTAATCATGTGATGTGAAAATGCCATATTCAAATGAAAAATTACATAACCCTCTATGAACATACACTCTGTTCCAGGAGACTTGTACATGGTCCAGCACAGATAGCACTTGTCTAGATTACAACTTGGAAGGCCACAGGGACTCCCAGATTTTAAATTTGAGCTTTTCCTGCTTCACTTGCAGTTACTAGGGGAATCCTTGTTAGTTTCTTTTCCTCTGCTTATTGATATGCTTAAGTTCAGCAGGTAGTCCTATGTTGTGATCCCCACTGACCCCAGGGGGATCATGTTTGTACCTATTATATTTAGACAGAGCTAGTCCTATAAAACCAGCTCCTTCCTAATTTGTACAGTAGCCAAACCTTAGCCTAGACACACACCACCACAATTATATGTTATTCATACTTGTTGCACAGTGTGCCCTTGGCCCCACTACACTCTACCTGATTTGAGGTCAAATTGTATATCATATAAATTGTCTACAAAAGACAATTAGAAGCTGTAAACCTTATTTTGGAGTTGCTTTCAGCAATAGCATAGATAATTATCACACTAACACTGAGGGGGCAACAAAGGTCCCACTAATAAATTTAAGGAGAGCTGACCTCTTAAAAGAAGCCAGCAAAAGACTCCCACATCCAAGCCTAATTCAACCAATAAAAGATTGAAAAGGTTGAGAATTTCATGACACTCAAACAGGCATACTCCTTGGAATACCAAAGAGCACAACTGCACAAGGTGTGTTCAAAGATTCAAAGATTCACTGAATTCTGCAATTCACATTACTTATCACATTTCACTGTGTTCTTCACCAATGCAAGAGCCAAGAGATTCATTGTTGAAAGTTGTATAGGAATAAAAGGCAATTAAGCCTGTTAAATGACATTCTGAAACATACTATAGGTGTGCATTATAAAACAAAGACTGGAAAATGCAAGGAAAGCTGGCTTGCACATGACAGTCCTCAAACTGAGAGGTTTTTTTTCTTCCAAAGTCTACAAAAAGTGCACAGGTGGTAAGAAAGTTGGTGTTAGGTGTGCACCCTAAGAGCCTGCAACAACCCAACCAAGCTTATTCAATAAAGATCCTTCCACAGGTTCACCTATGGAAACCTTGTTACAACTATTACTTCCTCTAAGTTTGATCAGCTTCTCAGCAATAGGTGCTGTTGCCAGCTCCCCAAAGCCAATCCAGAGACCTCACTAAGCCATTCAATAGGTAGTAGTGACAGGTGGTGTGTACAAAGGGCAGGGACATAATAGGGGGGTTCAAAATTGGGTGCATCTCACATACACATTTCACATCTCACATCTTGGATGCTTACATGAGATGAGTTTTGATACTCTGCTTGGGAGCTTGTCCTGGTCACAGAATAGGTCAGCATGGGAAACATAGTTCCACCCCAGTTTAGGGTTTATTATTATTTGCTACCACTTGCCTAGAACATCACTACTTCTTCATTGAAAAGTGATAAAATACTTGAGGAGGTTTAATATCACTACCACCTAATTTATTTCAGCTTTCTACACCTTTTTGTATGTATACACATCTATTTGCCAGTTGATGATTAATGATTGTTGACATAATATAATAAAAACATCACAACTTCACCAAAATGAGTTGAGGTAAATCATTAAAGGTGCTGAATAATTTGAAATAGTTCTTAGTCCCTCATATAACATATTTTTGAACATATGTTGTAGAAGTTGCACTGTTCTATAGGTAGGCAAATATCAGTGGCAGCAAATAATAATAAACCCTAAACTAGGGCAGAACTATGTTTCCCATGCTGACCAATTCTGTGACCAGAACAAGCTCCTGAGCAGAGTATCAAAACTCATCTCATGTAAGCATCTGAAATGTGAGATGTGAAATGTGTATGTGGAATGTGAAATGCATATGCAAGATGTGCCCAATTTTGAACCCCTAATCAATGTGAGCTGATGACTCACACTTACTAGGTATTCCTTGTTGAAGAACAATAATTGCAATGCTCTATCCCCAGCATGACAGAGTTTCACAAGGTTACCCAGACCTTCTGGCCAAGGTGAAAAACTCACTGGATCTGTCAGTGTAGTGCGTGTGTGGCCCAGAACATCTAAGGGCATCACAGACCTGTTATTGCCTCAAACTTCTGTCAGCTAGATGCTGACAGTCCCTCTAAGAAGCCAGCAACTAGCAAAAGCCAGTCTGGCTATTTAGCAGGTTAATGTAAGGGCAACCTTATGATCAAAGCAGAACAAGCCCGATACTTGTAAGGGAAATCTGAAGAGAATACTCTAAGGATCCCCTTACAAGATGAAACTACTTAACTAGACTACCAAGGCTGACACACCATCCTACCACAAGCTAACATCCCAATGGGGCCCATGACCAACAGATAGAAGGTTGATACTCCACAGATACCACTCTGCAACCCAATGCAGTCTGAGGCCTGAGCTATGGCTGATGCACTGTAGGGAACATCTAGGAAGGTGCCCAAAGGTCATAGGAGGGCTGTGAAGGCCTGTGAAGATCTTCACAGATGCATGAAACTACTTCAAAGGTGTTTGATGGTTGGTCGTTACCATCAATGATGTTTGTGGGTTGTTGGGGAAGGTCCTTTGAGGTGTGCAAAGGTTCTTTGAGGTTGTTCAAGGGGTTTCAAAGACATTTGAAGACATTTGAACATGTTTGAACATGTTTGTAGATGTTCATAGGTGTTTGTAGACCTTGGTAGACATCCATAGGTTGTGTCCGAAGATCTTCAAAGCTGATCAAGGACAATTGTCAAGGTTCATAGATGTTCAATGAGGTTCAACAAGGCTTGTAGATGGTTGTCAAGGCTCAATCAAGGTCATGGTTTTGATCAAGGTTGTTCAAAGTAGTTTGAACAGATTCATAGATGTTTGAGGATGATTGGTGGGGTCCTCGAAGATGTGCAAAGGTCACTAGGAGGGATGGGGAGAGTGTATCAAAGCTCACTGAGTCGTCCCCTTACAGTTAAGGTCTCATTTGTTATCAGAATTAACCAGACAAATCACTCCACCTGTTAGGAAACATGCACAGTTACCTATCATAATTTTTCTTATTTTTTCGCAATAGTATTACACCAAAAAACATTAAAATTATCAATGAACGCGACCGTGAGACGGATAATTCTCACGTGTCCTATATTTAGAATATGTACGCAACTGTATGCTTGCGTCGTAAAACAGTATTCAAATATTGTACAACAGTTGTAACTTAGTATATAAACCAATAAATACCAATAAATACTAAGAGACACATCAGTTGTGTTCTCTTAGGATTCCCATCATCACCTTGTGTGCGGAAACACCTTTGTCAACCAACCGTTCTATAATTATCACATCACATCAAACTTTGATCCCCCATTCTATATTCGTCGCGTCTTCTTGTAGAGCCTGCACAAAGATCCTAGTGTGGATTTGGTGTTGCCCTGACAGAAGAACACAACTCATATTTCGTGCGCCCTCACTTTTGTTTCACTCCACCACATCCGATTACCAATCCCCAATCCTCTTGTCACAAGACGAGAGTAACTTGTGTTTACATAATCTACTTTTGCTTCATAATCTGTGCATCAGCACTGCCTTATATTGTGGTCATCAGTGCTCGAAAGGCAGTACTCATCTGTAGGACAGCTGCAACCAGACAACCGTTCAGCTCTGGTTTAGTGTACTATTTTTAGTACTAGTTATGGCCTTTTGCATTAGTGTAGTAATTGCTGAATTGGATTGCTGAAGAAAAGGTCCCGAGTCAGCTGAAGAACCTTATTAGGTTTTATCTTTAGCAACAATGTCATGACTGATCACATAATTTCTGATCCTGCTAATCATGATCTCACTCTGGAAGAGAAAGTTGACGCGCTCACTATGCAACTTTCTCAACTAGTAAATTACATCACACTCCAAAACCCTGTCCAGCTGGCTCCTACTGTGGAGGAAGAGGTAGATGAATTTTTATCTCATCATGAAGAAGAGTTGTCGCAGAATACTGGAGATGGCAAAATTTGCTTACCTAAATTCACACCGCCACAATTATTTGATGGAACAATGAAGGATACTAAATCCTTTATTAGTTCTATTATATTGTATATTAAAGGTCACAAACGCAAATTCTGTACAACTGAATCCAAAATAATGTTTGCGCTATCCTATATGCAAGGGGGGCAAGGCACAATTTTGGAGAAATGAAGCCATCGATCAAATTGCTCAGGGTCATGAGCTGTTTAAGAGTTTCCAAGATTTTTTGGATAAAGTGGAAGCTCAATTCGGAGATCCTAATCTGAAGGCGACAGCAGTAGGAAAATTGAAGACCATGCAGCAAGGGTCTTCCTCGGCAGATGAATTCATTTTTAAATTTAAAGCCAAAGCTTCACAGACCAATTTAGGAGACACCGCATTAATCGAATATTTGAAGGCAGGACTTAATCCATCCTTGTTCAAGTCTATATATTGACTACCGGTTATGCCTACAACATTGGAGCAATGGTACGAATGGGCTTTCAAGCTTGATTGGCAGTATCGCCAAGAACAAGCTGAGTCGAAGTTGCTACACCTGCATATTATGCATGCAGGTTCTAAATTTGGAAAGTCATCAGGAGGAAGTTCCGAAAAAGGAAAGGCATCAATCATATCTGAGATAAGGCACAGTCATTGGCCATGGCAGTGACACTTCCTAATCAGTTGAATATTAGTCAGCATGCATCAGATGCTATGGATGTAGATCGTGCAGGAAGATGTCCCCCGATCAAATGTTTCAATTGTGGAAAATTGGGTCATACAGCTAGGTTTTGCAGAGAGAAGAGGCAAATTTGAGAGGCAACAACAGAAGGGCAGAA
Organism: Tricholoma flavovirens; assembly: GCA_003313805.1. Taxonomy (NCBI): domain Eukaryota; kingdom Fungi; phylum Basidiomycota; class Agaricomycetes; order Agaricales; family Tricholomataceae; genus Tricholoma; species Tricholoma flavovirens. The sequence goes on from QLOK01021439.1 coordinate 35,691, forward strand.
TTTTCCCAAGCAGTCCCAGTGAAGGTTTCCCCATTGGAGACTCATAATCAATATGATGTATTAACAGTGGAGGAAACCAATGAATCACGTCCTCATCCAACCAATTCTATGCTAGTAACCTATTACGCCCTCAATTTCATTTCTAAATTACGTAACTGAACCAAGAGTAAAGGTGAAGCGCATCATCAATCCAAAAATAGCCACTTTCGGAAAACTCCAAAAACCTTTATCTGCTCAGCACACATTGAACGTGAAGTAACATTGACAGTAGGGTTGAAGACAGTTGACACACATGCAA
>QLOK01021450.1:0-10362 GCA_003313805.1 Tricholoma flavovirens
ATCCATAATAACCAGTGAAAGAGTTATTTAAATATAGGAAAAGCCAGGGCCCATAACCTGTTGGGTATAAAGGACGGCAGGAGAGAGTAGATTTCGCTTAGATAGTGGGTGTAAGAGAAAGGGAGGAACTGTCTTTTTTTCCCCTATAATCCGTTGTACTTATTCTACAATGTATAAATAGATATATCTCTAAATATAGATTGTAGTTCTCAAACCGGATAGATTGATCACATGCGATCATAGCGATCACAAGGTTCTGATCCCATCAGCGCCTGATAGAAGCGCTAGCGCCTGATGGAAGCGCTTGATCCCAACAGTATATAAACCAATAAATACTAAGAGACACATCACTTGTGTTCTCTTAGGATTCCCACCATCATCTTGTGTGCGGAAATGCCTTCGTCAACCAACCATTCTATAAATACCGCATCACATCAACTTTTGATCCCTCATTCTATACTAGTCGCATCTTCTTGTAGAGCCCGCACGAAGATCCCAGTGTGGATTTGGTGTTTCCCTGACATGGAGAAGATGTTGTATTTTGATTTATAGAGTGTAGAAGAGGATGAAGGAATATTTAGGGGCTGGTTAGTGAGGATTAAAAGATTGATTGGGGGAATCATATTTGATAGGATTGTTAGATTGTTTGATTGGATTGGTGGGATGGCATAGAGAGTAAAGATGAGATTAGAGGTCGGAGAGGAGTGGAGGATATGAATATTTAAATGATTGAGTTGATTGTATAATATAAGTAGATGTTGATGATTGTTGGTTGGGATGTTTGTAGGAATTGGAGAATGTATAATATAATAAGATAATTGAAGTTGATATATGGTAATTAAGGAAAGATGAGGGGGATGATTGAGTGGATTGGAAGATGTTGATAATAGAAAATATAAGTAAATGGAATAATAGAGATTGGGTAAAATGGAATTCAGTATGTTTTTTGAGCAGTGTGTTAGGGTAGGGCCTGTGGTTTAGTGAGCAGGTTGCTGCAGGTCCAACAGGGATAACAGGTTGCATAAAGGGTTGGACCATATAAGCAGAGTATAAAATGTATCTAGGATGTGTGTATAAATAGAATAAGATTGCAAGAGTACAAGGATTAAGCTGAGAAAGGTACAAATTGTATACAGTTTGACCAAGCAAGCTATGAGATGTAGTTGAAAGGATACAGACATGATAACAGTGGACAAGAGGTGAGAACTGTGAGTACAATGGAGAGTGAAGATGTAAAGATATGCAGGAGAACTGTGCAGGAGACTTGCAGGTTGAACACCCTGACCTATGTGTGGAGGTCATGTGTGTTGAACATATAGTGTGTGATTATTGTAGAGGACATTTCTAAATAGGGTTCAGGTTAGAGTCAGGTTCAGGTAGGGTTTTTTAAATGATTTCACCACATATCAAAGCAATTTGATAAGTGATATGTTTTGTTGGTTGGCAGGTTCCACATATCACAGCAATCCGATATGTGGAGTGGAGTTTTGCACAGTACCTAAGTATCTTATATGGGTAAAGGGTGCCCTTTCCCCCCCAGGGTGCCCTTTTCCCTGTCAAATGGCAGATTTGAAACTGGCTATTCTCACTTGTGAGAGAAATTATTGACAGGTGGGTTAAACATTTCTTTAAGCAAAATGTCAGGCAAAGCAAGTGTTGGTTGTGAATGTTGTGAATACTTTAAGCCAAATTTGTCATAAAAGAAAGAGTTCACAGTGTGAAAAATTGTTGTGAGAGACATTGTTGTGAAGTAAGTTGAAGACCAAGGAATTGACAATAGATTACAACCAAGTGTAATGATTTCAGAGAGCTTGTTGTGAAGATGAATAATGTTGTACACCAAAAGCCAAAGGCAGGCTGATCTGGCAATTATAGAATGATGAAATAGCAAAAGGATGTTGGTTGACAGATGCGCCCTGTAGTTCAATAGGAAATGGATTATTAAAGTAGGGTGGTATTTTGCAGGCATGGACTAGAATGTAAAGGAAATGGGCATGGGTAGCAGTGGATGTTGAATGACAATGTTGTATGTAAAGGGAAAATGGGATGGCAAGGGAAAGATAATGATACTGAATGAGAGGTTCAAAAGGATGAAGAGTTGTGTGGGAGCTGGGTTGGCAAGTAAATAAAAAATCAAAGAGATGAATATAGATAAAGATATTTGTAGGAAGAGAACGAGAATGGTGAAGTTGGGAGGACTGAAAAAGGCTGGGAAAAAAAAAAATGGTGTAGTGAGAATTAAAAAAAATAAAGTGGGTAAGGGCTTGGAGAGTAATTGAGAGTTATAGAATTGAGTATTGAAGATTAGGAGTATGTCATGGCGATGAGAAGTTGATTCAATGACTATATTGGGGAAGCAAATAAGATGGAAGAATATGATGGTCAAAAAAGCAAAGATTGGTGAGGGATTTTAGTGGGTAACGGATTGTTGTGTGATTGGGATATGGGGATGATGAGAATTTCAATAGGGCTGGGATTATACAGGGCTTCTATGAGACTTATTGTATAGAGCAAAACACAAATTTAGAAAAACTTTGGAAGGAGGAAATGTAGGTATTATATGATATATTAACTGTAGAAAGTTGCTAAGAAATTGGTGGAACAGTTGTTGAGCAATGGGAGCCACAAAGTATGGCATATTTGTGGGCTTGTGACTGCATGTGATCATGTGTGACATTGAAGTCAGTGAGCATACAAAGACTTGTATTGAATTCAAATAGTTACTAATGACAATATACTATCATTTATTCTGAATAATATGGAAAGTTGAAAAAAAATAGTGCCATTTAGTGTCACCTGGCATCATTTGGTGTCTTTTGGCGTATTATGCCTATCGAAACACCATTGGTGTCATTTAGCATCATTTGACTTCAATTTGCCCATGGAAAGACAAAAAAACATGGGTTTCATTTAGTGTTGTTCAGCGTTATTTGGTGTATTTCAGTGTCAGTCAGTGTCATTTGGCGTCATTTGGCATGCTTCAGCGTCATTCATCATAATTCATCATAATTCAGCATCATTTGGCATCATTCAATGTTTTAGCATCATTTGACTTAAATTTGATATATCTTGCCCATGGAAAGTTAAAAAAACATGGGTGTCATTTAGTGTCATTCATCATCAATCATCATAATTCAGTGTCATTTGGCATCATTTGGGATGTTTTAGTGTCATTCATCGTCGTTCATCATCATTCAGTGTCATTTGGCATCATTCAGCATCATTCATCATTGTAGGACCTTCTTTTTGGAGGGTCCCTTCAGGGTATCTTGACAGGGACTGCCATGCCTGTCAGTGGGAATCTCCCCTTCCTCCACACACTGGGTGGAGTGAGAGAGGGTAGGTCTAGGTTCAGACCTATGAGGGAAGTGACTGGTGTAATTCACAGCCAGTTCTTGAAGTTGGCCTTCCAACTTCTCAGGTTTGAAATCCCCTGCATCCCTGCAATGGATGAACATATCAGTAGTGAGCTGAGCAAACTGCTCACCTCTGAATTCCTCATCAGATTTGTCATCTCGAGGCCTGGCCTTGAGGGGTTTCTTCTCCTCGTGTCAGTGTAGCCTGGCACTTTTCAGTCATTGGTGATACTGGCAATGAAGCCAGGAGACCAGGCCATTGGGCTGGAAACAGTCAGGGTGTATCATACTTGATTGGATTGAGGTCCTGGGTTTAATTGTAGAGGACATTTCTAAATAGGGTTCAGGTTAGAGTCAGGTTCAGGTAGGGTGTTTTTAAATGATTTCACCACATATCAAATTGCTTTGATATGTGGTATGTAGTGTAGTTTGTTGAGTCAGGTTTTTTGGTTGGCAGGTTCCACATATCACAGCAATTTGATATGTGGAGTGGAGATTTGCACAATACCCTGAGAGAGTGGCTGGATATGTGGTGTGGTTTGTTGGGTCAGGTTTTTTGATTGATTTCACCACATATCGAAGCAATTTTATAAGTGATATGTTTTGTTGGTTGGCAGGTTCCACATATCACAGCAATCTGATATGTGGAGTGGAGTTTTGGACAGTCCCTTCAGAGAGTGCTGGGTATGGATATAAGATTTGAGTTACTGTGGGCAGTATTATCAACACTGCCCTAAGTTTGCTAACACTTTTCACTACTGTTTCAAATCTGGTGCATCTAAGGTCTTGGCATAACTTGGTTGCTGGTCTATTGACAATCTGATACTTTGATACACTGCTAAAAGACTGACTGCAACTGGTCTTGGACTGGACTTTGGTTGTGGTAAGGTAGTTCTCATTCAGAACCAGTGTGATCACATGACAGAGACCAGGTGTGACATAACTACTTGATCAATCACCTGACCTTCCCACAATACCAGCCTAAGAATAGTGAGGCATCACCTCTAGTTTCTCCGTGTTGGTTACATTGGTTCTCAGGAGGAATAGCTGCTCAATCTGTAGAAGGAAGTCCTGTGTGTCATTATGTCTATAGTCGCCCCAGAATATGTTTATAGCCATTACAAGATGCAAATGAAGGTGCAGAAATAAAAGCAAGGTTCAGAAATGAAAAGAAAAGCTCTGAAATGAAACAGCTGTTGTTTGTAGAGTCAAATCAACCTGTTGTCACCAGATGGAGATGGCTAGTCTGACCAGCTGAATAGGGACATGCAGGAGTCAACAGACTCAGCTTCCATCTACTACTAGATGGGAGCGACTCAGGCAGGCAGTGGGCACAAACAAGCAAGAATGAATTGTCTATCTACACACACGCATCTCTATCAACAAGGTGTGAGGTAGAGGCAGGGTGTCATTGGTGCTCCCCCAATGTTGTTACTCCTCCCTGACATCTTCCTCGCTGGCAGTTCCTCCCACCCACCCTGTGAGCAGCTGCACACTGCCTCTACCTCACACCACAACAAGCACCCACCACTGCTGCAAGCAACTGCTCATGGGGTGGATATGGGGTAAAGGAGTTTGTGGATGGCAGAGGGACATGGAGACAAAGTCAGAGAGGGTAGGGGAATGCCAGGTGAGGGAGGTGGGGAACCATGACAACCACAACCACAAGCCGCCGCTGCCACCACTCCACCAGGATGGGCAGCCCACCACCCACCACCATGACTGTGCCCCCAAACAACCATCCACCCACCTCCAACCTCATGAGCAACAGCTCATGGGATGGATGGTGGGTGGAATGACAATGAAGGGGGATGGGACGACACCATGACACTGCAAACTCCAGCTTGTGGTGTGGATGTGTGGTGAGTGATGACAGGGGAGGAAACAAGTCGAGTAACAACAGCCCTGCACCTGCCCCCCACCACTGCAAGCATTCACTTGCAGGGTGGAGTGGGTGCTAATAGCCATGTCACTACTTACAAGAAAGGAGAGCAACAAAGAAGGGATACAATGAGAGACAGCAATGGCAGGGGGAGATGACAGAGAGACAAAGGGGCAAGATGACAATGAGCAGGATGTCAACATATACTTTTTGCCTTTTTCTACTTTTCATGTAATTATTGTGTGTAATCTCAGAATATACATGTTTTTGTTCAGTTATTACTACATGAAGTGACACTTGGTAATCCTAAGAAAGCAATGAAAAGACCTCTTTGTCAAATTTTGAATGTCGAGCCCAAATTCAACCTGACTTGTAACAATTTTTGTGTTGTTTATACTGTACCAGCTTAGCTAGCTCTAGCCAGTTCTGAGCCAGAATTACAACTTAGCTGAGCCATGGTTTCTGCCATGATGTGGTTTGGCTTGGCTTCAGCTAAATGTGGCTCGGCTATCAGCTTGAACCAGTTCCAAGCTGGAGCCATGGCAACACTATTCTAGGATTCAAACAAAATTCAACAATACTTCTCATCGGAATGATTACCAATGCTCTGGCATGCACTTTCCGCTATTGGGGAGCTACAGACTGCCCAGGAAGCAAAGCTCAACTCGGTGGAGTTTTTCAACTACCACCCTGCAATCAACAATGGATTAGATAAACTCAAGAAGTACTACTCACACTTTGATAAGAAACCAAGCTATACCAAGCTATATTCTAGCACTAAGTAAGTTTCAGAGTATTTTCACAATTGTCAAGTTAAACTGATTGCACCAGTTCTTCATCCATACTACAAGCTTGCATATATACAGCAAAATTGGGGTGGTGCAGCTGAGCAGGAAGAGGAATGAGCAGCCGGAAACCCCAAAGCAATAAACTGGCAGGATGAGGCAGAACTGGTATTGGAGAAAATGGTCCATTTTGTTTCAGTTTTAAGCAAGGTGTCATATTAACCTTTTTTAAGGTACTGGAAAGCCCGACCATGTGCACCTGCATGCACACCCTCTACAGTTCAAAACCCTCAAGACATTCCCCCCATGTCCAACACTGTTCTGTCAGATTTCGATTGATACTGTCAAAGTCTTGTAACCAAGGATGATGATGAAGGATGGGCATTGGAGAAGCATCATTACTTGAAGGAGATGCCAGCTGATGTTACAAAAGACACTGATGTCATCCAGTGGTGGCAGGTACATGCATCATTACCTTACATTGAATTTCTTTGTTACTGATCTTATTAACAGGATCATGGAGTCCTAGTTAGGTCACATTGTCCTTACTTACTTATAAGTATAAAAGTAATGTTTTTGCTGAGAGTCGAACCCTCAACCATTACATCAACCATTACATAAACAAAGACACGAGTAACCATTACACCACAAGGGCATAAATGGTCACATAATTCAACACCCTAGATAGGGTTCCCGGTGGCTGTGTATTACAAAGCACACAGCCATCATCAACAGTGCCAGCTCATCATGCTCAACCACCACCACCACCACACTCGACGACGACACTGCCCTCCTCCTCCCCTTGCCACCACCACCTCCTAACACCCACAGCCACAGGTCCCACAGCCACCACCACAGCACCACAAGACGGACAGGAGCTGCAATGTGCATGAAATGGGCCCAAACGAGGCTGTCATTGTTTGGGCCCTAGGTAAGTTAATTTATATTTGTTTCTCATTATTTTTGTTTGAACTAACTTATGTATTTGTTAATTATAGGTTCTATCTATTTTGTAACGACATGACGACCCTAAAACTACGCCACCACCGCCGCGAGAAACTGCTCGTGGGGGGGAAATGGGGAGCAGGAGCAGACCATGACGACAACCACCAACGAGAAGACAGGACGACCAGGACCAGGACCAGCAGGGGCACAATGACAGCAGGACAATGACAGGGACAACAATGGCAGAGGGACAACAACAGCAATGGCAAGGAGGGGGCGACAACAACAGCGACAGTGACAACGCCAGCCCAACAAGACCCGACAATGAACAACCCACCACCCACCCCCAGCCTCACGAGCAACTGCTCGTGGGGTTGGGACGGGGGTGCCCACCACCACCAGACGAGGAGGGACGAGGGGATGACGAGACAATGCACTAAATGGGCCCAAATGACAACAACGTCGTTTGGGCTGTAGGTAAGTTTTTATTTTGTTTCTCACTTTTTTGTTTGAACTAACTTAAGTTTTTAAATATAGGTATCTACTTTATACTGACCCTAAACCACGATGACGGCCGCCACCACTGCCACATCAGCACCCTGAACCACCACCATGAGCAACTGCTCGCAGGTGGAAACTGGATGCAATGGGACAGGAATGAATGAACGAACAATGAGGAGGAGGTCGAGGAGGAGGACAAGGGCCCAAGCAGGACGATGACAGGGAGGACAAGGGGACGAGGACCACCACCACAACAACAAGGAAGGGGTGGCGAGGGGAGGAAATGATGATGATGATGGGATGGCGGGGAGAGGGAACAACAAGGAAACAACACCCAAGAGACGTCAACGACGTCTCTTGGGCCGTATGTAAGTTTTTTTTTCTTATTTAATTTTTACGTTACTAACAAACTTTTTAGAGCCTAATTAAAACTATTGACAACAACAGGATGATGAAGGCGACCAAGCACCCACCCCCACTGCTGTGAGCCCTTGCGAGCAGGGTGGACCACAGGTGCTTGATGACGACCTGAGGGGAGAGGACGACGACAACGAGGGGACAGCAACAGCAGGGACGGGGAATGGGTGGGGACAACAATGGCGAGGACGGGGGACAACGACGATGGCAGACGACCCACCACCACTATCACCACCATGACAGCACCTCCGACTGCTGCCACGAGCAACTGCTCACAAAAACGACCCAGCACAATGACGGGGATGACGAGGAAGATGATGAGATGACAAAGAGACGACGAGGGGCACAATGACAGGGCGACAACAACAACGACCCAGCGGGGTCAAACGAGGAGCCACGAGGATGAGGACGGGACGGGGGGGACAAGGCAAACGAAAAAAAAGGCCCAAGAGACATTTGCCGATGTCTCTTGGGCCGTCTGTAAGTTTTTTGTTTCATTTCACTTTTTTGTTACTAACAATCTTTTTTAGGTACTAATTAGACTGGCAATGATGACACGACAACAACACATGACAACAATGGGACGACGAAGCCAACACAGCACCCGGACGACAACAACAACAACAAAGGACCAGGGACAAGGTCGACAGCCCCAGCACCCGCCCCCACCACTGCAAGCCACTGCTCACACAGGGGGAAGGCGGGTACTCAATGACAAACCAGACAATGACAGGGAACGAAAAGGACAAGACAACAGGGAATGACGACGATGAGAGGAGGGGATGATGACGACAATGATGAGGGGATGGAGATGGTGAGCAACCAGCGCCCACCCCGCCCTTGCGAAGGGGTGGAGGTGGCAGGGGACAGAGACAGTGGGGTGGGGCGTAACCACCCAAAGCGGGAACACACAACCCGATAAGGGACATGCACCCCCTTGCACATGTGAGGGGGTATTTAAATTAGATTATGCCCCTCCCCCTGCTCGCCTTGCAGGGGAGGGGCTAATAGTTATGTAGTTAGCCCCCCCGCCCCTCGAAAACACGAGGGTGGGTTTTCTTTTGTATTTGTTGTACTCCTCTCGTTCATGCAGGGGGGATAATTAATTTGATATATTTTTCTATTTAATGTCCCTGCCCCTGGAGGTTTCATCAAGTACTCTGCTCTGATTATCCCTCACAATACTATAAAAGAGCTTTTAATACTCAGGCATGGTACTTAAGGCATAAATGATCCAAATGACTAATTGTAAAATTGATACAGGCATGTGAACAATTAAATGCCTGGCTGGGTGGATTTGAATCAAATCTGAAAAGAATGACACCCAGCAATTTTAATTGGTTCTTACATATCATGCTATTTCTTCACAAGACTGCTGATTGAGAAACAAGAAAATAAGGCTAATGGTCTTGAGAATGAAAGGGATGAGGAGGATGAAGAAGAAGAAGAAGGAGATGACACAGGTGATAACATTGACTAATTCATATTTGTGATCTAAGCATCATGTACTAAGAAGCGGTATTTGTATATATTTCATTATCTGCAGATATGATATACAACATATGATACCATCATAAGATGTGGTACTGAGTTTGCAAATTCCCCTCAACTTACTCTAATATGAGTTTCAAAAGTTTCCCTTCAACATACTCTAATAGGACACTAAATATGCTATTAGAATATCTTGATGGTTCCATATTTCACACATCAATTGGATTTGATCATTTAGTAAAAGTGTGACAATGACAAAAATATATCTTGATGATGCCATAATGGCTTTACTTGATCATTCAAAGATGACAAAAAAAACTCAAATTAAAAATTCTGGTCAAAATAGGATGCACCATTAACAGTGCATCACATGACTATGCAAGGGTTATTTTCAAACTCAGCTGAAAATTGCAGTCAGAATGGCATATAACATCACTATATTTCATATATGGTAGGTCACATGACTACGCAAGGGTGATTTTCAAACTCAGGTGAAAATTGCGGTCAGGATGGTATATAACATCACTATGTTCCATATATGGTAGGTCACATGACTATGCAAGGGTGATTTCCAAACTCAATTGTTATGTAGCTACACTAATATTAGATTGCCATTGGGGCCATGCCCAAGTTTTTGCATTTTGTTGAGCTCACCGGGTTCACTTAGTCAGGATTTTTGCAGCACAGTACCATTACTCAGTTTTGTATTTGTTATGTAGCTACACCAATATTAGATTGCCACTGGGGCTGTGCCCAGGTTTTTGCATTTTGTTCAACTCACCGGGTTCGCTTAGTCAGCATTTTCGCAGCACAGTAAAGTGCGACACACCACCACCGCTTAGTCAAATTTTAGTCAGCCTTAGTCAGATTCCCCTTTTCAGGCACCCTTGGCGCTTACATTACCACTCTCCCTTTAGTACTGACAAGGTTAAGAATCGTGCCTCCAGCATGCATGTTTTATTGTTTATCTCAATAATTAGTATCT
>QLOK01021510.1:0-11328 GCA_003313805.1 Tricholoma flavovirens
CCCAGGAGACAAGTGTCTCCTGGGTCTTGGTGTCTGTGGTGGTGTTGTGCCCCCTCTCATCTTTGTGCCCCCTCTTGTCTTTGTGCCCCCTCTTGTTGTTGTCCCCTCGGTTTCCTGTTGTCGTTGCCCCTCTCTTCATTGTCCCCTCCCTCTCTTCATTGTCCCCTCCCTCTCTTCATTGTCTTCACTTGCTACCACCCACCCTGTGACCAGGGGCTCACAGCAGAGGTGGTGGCGTCGCCCCCCCTTCAGTCATTGTTGTCATTGGTGGCTTCGTTGTCCTGTCATCATCATTGTAGTATCCTAGTTAGTACCTAAGAAATATTGTTAGCAGTAAAATCAAAATAATGAAACAGGAGTAAAAAAAAAACTTACCAACAGCCCAAGAGATGTCAAACGACATCTCTTGGGCCCTTTTTTCATTTGCTTTGCCTCTTCGTTGTTTCCCCCTCAGTCATCTCTTGCAGGCCCTTCGTTCTGTTGTCATTCTCTTTGGCATGGTGACAGTGTTGCCATTGTCTCACTGTTTTGAAGTGGCACCCATTCCCACCCTGCGAGCAGTTGCTCGTGGCAGTGGGTATCTCTATGAGTGTAGTTTACATCCTGAATGAAAAAAAATCTGATCATTAGTAGATAAAACAAAGAGAAAATGTACCTGGGACCCAAATGATGTGGACATTGTTTGGGCCCCTCCTGTGTGCTTGTTCCCCTCATTCTCCCTCCCTGGTGCCCTCTCCCCTCTCCTCCACCCTGTATCCACCCCAAGAGCAGTGGCTCATGGCAGTGGTGGGTTGATTGTTGCGATGTGGTGGGTTTCATGATGTCACGGTGTCATGGTGTTGGTGACGAGTTTACCCAAAGATGCATCAACACATGTCCATGTGTTTTTGTTTATTCCAGGTAAATATGTCACAACATTGTACACATATAAAGGCCCACCTTCTCATCATGTCTCACCTGCCCCTCTGTGGCCACTAAGTAATAATAAATAGTGTACACTAGTTAGTTGTTCTTTAAATAGTAGTAGGTATTATATGATACTGCATGACCATGGCCGACACTTGGTGGCGGGTTGGGTGCAGGTCAAGGGTCAGAAAACTCTGACCCATACCCATACCTGTAACCCGTGTGGGTTGCCAAACCTGTGCCATTCCCTAGATAGAGCAGCGTATGAATGTGCTAATACAGTTCAAAGGTTGTCCAAAGTTTTTGTGCTTGAAAAATGCCCCACCAGTCAGTCACCAAAGTGAGAGTATTCTTCTGTAAGGGCAACCTTATGATCAGGGCAAACCAGCCCAATACTTGTAAGGGAAATCCAAAGTTAGAATTGAGAACTAAAGATGTTACAATCCTACTCACCTTGTAAGGGAAATCTGAAGAGAATACCCTAAGGATCCCCTTACAAGATGAAACTATTTAACTAGACTACCAGGGGAGATACCTGGTCCATTACCAACAGACAGAACACTGATACTCCACAACACTACCCTGCAGCCCAATGCGGTCTAAAGGCAACCCAATGCGGTCCGAGGCCTGAATGATGGCTGACGCATGGTGGGGAACCTCTAGGAAGGTGCCCGAAGGTAGTAGGAGGCCTGCGAAGGTAGTTTGAAGATATTCAAAAACATTTGAAGTAGATCAAAATGGTTCGATCAAATTTGAGGATGTTCGACAAGGTTCATAGAGGCTCATCGAGGCTCAAGGACATTCGTCAAGGCTTGTCGAAGGTCCACAATGACGATTGAGGTTGACCATTGAGGTTCAAAGGTGCTGATCAAGGTTCAAAAGATGTTTGAATGTGTTTGTCAAGGATGGGGATGTTGATAGGTGTTCAAGGATGTATGGAGGAGTCCTCGAAAAGGTTTGAAGAAGGGTTGAAGATGTTCAACGAGGTTCAACGAAGCTCGAAGATGTTCGAGGATGATCACAGACATTCAAGAATGTTTGTCGAGGCTCAAGGGACTGATTGAGGTTGCTCAAAGATGTTTCCTGAGGTTCGATTGAGGTCGGGGACTGATCGAGGATGTTCAAAGATGTTCGAAGGTGTTTGTAGACATTCGAACATGTTTTGAATGTCGCTAGGAGGGATGGGGAGAGTGTATTGGAGCTCACTGAGTCATCCCCTTACACAGGGCCCATAACCTGTTGGGATAGAACCAGTTGCCAACTAACATGCTTAGGAGCAGATGGAGGATTGAGGCAAGGTTTCTTATTATTATCGTGTGACTGTAGACTACTAGTTATGGTCGCTGTGTGACATGGCTTACTAACGATACCTAACAGTGTCGGCTTGCCTCCCAACATGCCATCCCCTTATTATGCACTATATACTACTGTATCCGAGTCATACACTCACAATATATGTTATTCATACTCGTTGCCTTGTGTGATCTTATAGGCCCTTGGCTACATCAATGTCACCAAAGAATCAATGACTGACAAAATATAAGGGAAGCATAATTGATTGTGTAGTATATCGTACTGTGATAATGTATGTAATGATCAATTGCACAACACAGACTGCATATCTGTAAGTACGAATGGCCAAGCAAGTTAAAATCATCATGACTTTGTTTCCTAAAGTACAAAAAATGGCACAGAACAGCCTGTTAAATAACAAGGACTACATATCTGTACGCACGAAGGACAGGTCTATCATGATCAAACCACATATATAGCGTTGGAGATGAGGCGCTACCGACATCGATTATGGTCACGATGAGTCCAAATCCTAGAGTCAAACTGTCTACTTCACGCTGCAATCATGCTGTCACCACGTTCCAAAAATACATCAACTTCGTGTGAATTTTCACGGAATGTACATGTTTTGTACGCGGTGTAGGGCATAGTCGTGACAGTCTATCCTGAGCCACAGCAGTGTTCGAATTCATCCTCTAGTAGAGCACGCATGACTCAACTACCCTCGGCCCCTTGGTTCGTTGACGACCTTATTTCCGTCATTCTTGAGAGCAACAAGAATTGGTGGCCCAGGGATCTGGTTCGTCTTGCACAGGTTTCGTCGGGATGGCTCGGACCTGTGAGACGGCTACTTTACGCCTGTCCCCGGTTACATTCCTTTCACGCATGCAAGCAGTTTGCCAGGACGCTCTCAGATAATCCATCGTTCCCCTCTTTAATTCACGGCATCGACCTTTGTCCTGCAGCATTGGACGATCATCACCCATGTATCAGGGAACCAAAAGTCATCCGATCCATCCTTGCACTTGAGGGGTTGCAATCCGTTACGCTCGGGGGCCATCTGGCAATAAGAGCAGAGAGATTCCTGCACTTGCTTATTGATCCATTCGAGGTCAGAGAACTCCACGTAGATGGAAGCTTGCTATCAATGTCACTCAGCTTTCATCCTTCTTTGGAGTGGGACGAAGTCATAGCCGCCAAATTTTCTTGCCTTAGGAAGCTGCGCCTGACGAATATGGACCTTGACATCATATATCCCTCCATTCCATATCGCCTCCAACTCAGCGAGCTGATACTCGACAACGTGAATATCACAGCGGGGTACCTTTCTCAGCTTCTACACGACACATCCTCACTCGACAGGCTGTGTGTAAATTCGAAATCCCCTGCTGAATTTGACGACCAAATTGTTTTTGTACTGGCCGGTTGTGCAGTTCGCTTTCTAGAATACGAGACACAGTTTGATCTCGCTGCACATACTCTCACCTTTAACAATGTTCCACCCTTGTCATCCTTCCTTCGTTGCCTACGGCTTCGAGGTGTCCATGCCAACTTGGAAACCCTAGCTGCCCTCAGCCAGAGTTGCCTAAACCTGGAAGAATTGTCCATTCTCGGACGTACAATTAGCATTCTGCCTTCTGAATGGGCAGAATTTATAAGTTCCGGAGTACTATCATCACTACGATGTCTGGGTGTTCCTTTGGGTACCTATTACCCACCATTTACGCAGTGGAGCCGTCCAGCAGTGGACTTGGTGCACAAAGCAGCTGTCCTCCGTAACGTCCAGTTGATAACATGACATCCCGCACACACCTTAAGTTTACCATTTGTTCTATATATTCATTGATTACATATTGATGTAACAAGTACTACACACTACTTGATTGTCTAACCTACATACAAAGGGGTTGCCGGAATTATTTTTGGCTTGATCATTTGCTCAGATCGGTCACACCGGCTCCCAGCGTGATTTCTCTCAGCGGCCTTCAAGTTTCGGCAGGGAAATTTCTTGATCTCTCAACGATCCTAACGACGCGGCGCGTGGACTGCTCGCTGTTTTGTACAAATTAGAAGTTGTGGTCTGTCACAATCCGTCCAGCGTCCTGTCATTTCCCCCGTCGTTCAACGTTGCATTTCGACTTCCATTCCTTCACATTACCATGCAGTCCATCTTATCTCGTCCCCAGACCATGGATGGTCCCAGTGGTTCCTCTTATCGTGTTCCCCGGAAAAGCTCGTCCTTTCTGTCTCTGCGACGTGAAAAGGACAAACCAACCCCTTCACTCGATTCACATCCGCCTACTTTTGAGTCAGCAGGGTCGTCAAATCGTTCCCGGCCATCCTACTTCGATGCATACCCTCGAGCGAAGACTGCCACGACCACTCGTCCCTCCAAATCCAAAGTACGCCGAAGCTCTCCTACACGGAGTCCATCACGGTCCGTGTCTGCTCGTCCCGAACAGTTGGAATGGTCCAGCAGTGGCAGAACCTCCACAGAGCCAACTTATGTTTTTCCTAGTTTCGACTCAACCGAGGACTTTGATACGCCCGGAACACCGAAACCATATGCACGTACTCGATCAAGAACGGGTCCTTCACGCAGATCGAAATGGGAAGACCCTTCTATCCACCAAATACGATTTTCTGGCTCATCATCCACTCAACATACGGAAACGCCGCCTCGTACGCCAGTTGATATCAATCCCTCCCTGGAATCGTTTGAACACTTCCCTGTCGTAGTTGCGGCACCCATATCAGGTGTGGAAACCATGGACGCTCTCGTTGATGGTATGAACGGACGAGATGACACCTTATTGGGCGGTGCCGGCATATCCAATCGTTCTAGATTTGGCATACCTGGCCACCACCCCCTTTACCAACCGCCGTTACCCACTCCCCCTCCGGGGATAATCCTAGGCGGAGGAAAGATGCGACGCAAGTCGAATCCTCCTGCGAATCAGTCAAGCGATTCCGGGGATGATGATTCTCATCAGCCCGTCGCCTCACGTCCTCGCCGACGAAGACCACGCGCTTACGTACACCGTACTGCTTCAGATTCAACCATTTCCCCACTCCCAAGTGCTGACAGAACATCCCCCCAGGAGACCTCTCCCTCCGTTCTCCCTTACGATATCGCCACTCTTCGCAGACCAGCTTCACCGTCAGACAAGCGTAAAAGTGTTGTTCCCTCGATATCTGAAATCATTCGTTCCCACGCACCAGAGAGCCACGTCTGGCACAGGCCGTCTACCGCACGGTCTTCGTCTTTGTATGCGCATAGTCAAGGCCACGCGACCGTTCATGAAGAAGCCGAATCTGAACCTGAGCCCCTTAATCCTCAAGAAGAAGCCGAGATGATGTCACGGTCTTCCATAGACAGTGTGGCTGATGAAGTCCAACGCACATTACGCAACCAAGTGGCTGTCAAACTTCCACCAGCTCCTCCGTCATCTTTTCCCAAGCGACACTCGACCATATCTGACAATGCAAGTATATATTCTCCACGGTCCGATCCCGGGGTCGGGGCTTCGTATTCATCATCCATAGCATCATACCACCCTTCGCCGTCTCCTTTCGATACGGCCAGTTTTATCTCGCTAAGTAAGCGACCATCAGCTTCTCAAGAAGTTGCGCAATACTTGCGGTCTTCCAGATTGACTACGTTATTGAAACTCACTCGATCTCCTCATGCCTCACATGACAACCCTTTGACTGTGAGCCTCTCTGATTTAGGATGTCCAACAGGTCATCCCGTGGTCGTTTTTTTAGGCTTAGGCTGTGTGCGACATATCATGGGCTTATATGATGAGATGGCGGAATGTTTGAGCCTCAGACTTATCACAATAGACCGGTATGACATTCATGTTCTTTTTTGCTTTCGGGTCTTAGTTTAGCTGCAGGTGGGGTCTTGGACGAACGGAACCTCGAGCTAAATCCGCTAAAGGTATCATGCAATGGGCATCGGCGGTTGAGGAAGTGCTCGATTTGCTACATATTGATCAATGTAGCGTCATGGCACATTCAGCTGGCGCACCTTACGCCCTGTCCTTCGCCAACAAAATATCATCACGTATTCGCGGTGATGTATGCCTACTGGCCCCTTGGGTGGGCGGTAGCGAAGGCAGTATGTTTCTGACCTTCTAGCAAATCCGGTGTCTTCGTCACTAACTTTCGACTTTCTACAGATGGTTACAAGTGGTTGAAGTATGTTCCGAACGGCATCCTCAAAACTGCGCAGGCTGCTGAATGGAAAATACAAGCATGGATGATCGGAAAGCCTCCCACGATAGCGTATGAGGGTATCGGATTCAATGCCCAATCTCCTGTAAAGTTGCCTATCTCCGACCATCAAATTTCAACTCGTTCGAATGGAAATCTCGATGTTTATCCGTCAGCTCTGGAAGGTCAACCTCGCCCAAGCATAGGATCAAGTTCGTTCAGTGAATATGACGATCTGGGAGACTTCGAGGGTCGATTTGAAAGTCGAAGTACGCTAGGTACAGGGGTTACACACCCATCACAAGGTGGCAACGAGAAGGAGATACTCATTAATAAACGGAAACCTTCCAGAGGATTCTTGAATCGATTCAAGGGATCCTCTAATTCACCTCAGTCTCCCGAAGGAAAATCACAGCCCAGCGGGAATAAATTGAAAGCATTACGATCCATGGGCTCGCTCAAGGGCAGGTCACAGTCATCAAAGAAATCGGTGCCTTCTAGTCCCCAGCTACCGCCAGCACTACAAATCGAGGTCAATCTAGGACTGAATGATCTTGACTGGATGAAATCCAATTCAGAAACGTTTCTCGCCCCCCAAAACTCGTTTACTGCGACATCTCCAAAGTTCTCAATTCCTGGAGACGAATTCCACAGCAGCTCAACCCGACGGCGATCAATCTCGTTCACGCCTCCAAAACCTGCATTGTCACTTCCCGCGTCACCTTCCCCCACTACTCATTCCTCCTTCATTGTTAGCATGGGCCCTGACAATGCTTATCAAGCGGCCTTGGGGAACGCACTCATTGCTGCCTCGCATTCAGAGTCAGCAAAGGGAACTCACAGCGACCTTCTGCAAATTCTGAATCACGAGAATCATCCTTGGGGATTTTCCTACTCCTCTTACCCTCATACTGTCAAAATATGGTACGGGGATAAAGATGAAAGGATTGCCGAGAATGCTGTTAGATGGATGGAGCACATTATGGGCGAAGACAGATGTTCTGTTGTGGTCGTCCAAGGCGCAGACCATGGACTGATGTATAGGAGCAGTGTGGTTGTGGAGGTCCTGGAACATGCGCTATCCTTTTGGAAATCTGGTCAGTCGGCATTTATGTGATCTGTGAGGCCATTTCTAATGACGAGATTGGTTCCTAGATTACTAGAGGCACACCTTGCGTGGCTGTTAGTCAACTCATTTTATCATGTTTTTGGGTATATACCTCATTATCTGTCTGATAAACCCTCTTCGTTTGTTGGTTTCCTCGTCGCATTTTCATTGTAATTTTTAATACACTGTCGTTATGATTTTCTCAAGTAGTCAACAGTATAGTACATAATAACACAAGTAATTCAGTGTTTGGTCATTTTATCTGATAAATACTGTAATTTTTTATGTTTGTTGTTTTTGTCCACAAGTTACGTCCCGGGCGTACTGCTAGCAATGGCTACGATGTCCCGACGACCAAGCCCTTCTCCACTTACAAAAAGGACATTCGCTCTTAAGCGCGTGGAAGGCGAACCCCTCACGCGTGCTGATATCCAATATGATTTACTTCATGACATATTCCAGGACAAGCACAACGTGTTTACTGACCCATATCCTCCTCCTGACGTCAACCCTACTCCAAAAATTTGTTTCCGCGATCTCTACCTAAAGTACATCCTTCACTCCCCAAAGGCAACGAAAGCTTTAAAGGACAAGATGCTGGACTCTCAGACATTCGCAGAGGATTTCGGGATGCTTGCTTTACTGGTAAATGTTGGACGTGTCAATACTACCATGAGCTGTAAACGCACTGTCATCTGTCTGTCGGAATGTACTGAACGCTATTTGATAGTTTTCCCAGAAATGAAAACTGCAATTCGAACATATCATCCCATTCCAGCACTCCAAAGGACCACTGGCAACCTTCAAGACGCACCCCGTATTAAGCATATCCTGAAGTCAAGCATGCTTGATGGTGAACAAGCAAACACACCGTCAGTCCCCGCAGAAATTCTTGCCCGAGTTGTACGTGTCTACTTCCTCAGATCACTGTCAAGACATCGTCAAACTCATCTCATGATCTTTTTGTACAGAGAGCGGGTCAAATTCCTTCGACAACAGTCCCGAATCTCATATTTGTCATGGCGAACCACTCAGCCGTAAGCCATTCACCCATTCATTATACTGAAACGATTTACTGACTTTTCGTTCACCTAGGCAATCAGTCAAGCTCACCTTTCCAATCATCTTGATTTTATTGATATATTCGTGCGCAGAGATGTTTCTTCCTTGAGTCGAGCCCATGCTTTCCTATGGCTTTGTTATCATTATCTAGAAGCACCCTCGACAGATAGCGAAGACAATTACGATGATGAGGGCCCCTCCAACCCCTTCTCTGACCATCGGCGCGGTAATCTGCCCAACTTTGTCTTTCTTTCAGAAGCAGAGGCCGCACAGGAGAATAATGATCCTCCAGAAGAAGTAGCATTGGCAGGGAAGCTTGTCGCGCAGCGTGCTGAGATTTTGAGATCTCATGAAGAGAAGGAAAGCAACAAGGCGGTTATTACAGCATCTGCTATGACCTTGGTAGGCAGTGAAGAGGTTGGCCCTGATAATGCCGAAACCAAGGCGAAAGCCAAACGTGCCTTTGTGAAGGCCAAGGCTTCACCGTCCAAAGGGAAAAGGGGGGCAGGAAAATCCCGCCGTTCGAAATTGGAGGAGATTGTGGAAGGAGAAATGGGCACTCCTGCACTGGAAAGCGAGGATGGGTACGACCCGGTTCCCCAGCGTAAGTTTGGTTTTCACATTCTGCCGCCCTGAGTTCAAGATCTTTGAATCTACAGTCACGACCGCCTACTCCATGACTAACCAATACACACAACATCAGCACCCGCCTCCGCTACCCATAGAGCCCCAAATTACAGTTCGACATCCTACCTCTTCCGTAGTTGCGGGATCATCTAGGACAGACCCGGCTCACCGACATTTATTTTCCCCATATAGGAAGAGTCCCTCCAACCAGATGTACGATAAATCCCATCGGCCTCCATCAAGGGTGCATCCTGTGGCCCCACGGTCAATGCTGCAACGTAAGCTCGAACTTAGCTGACCATGATACACGTTGTAATCTTCGAGCCGCAGATACCTGGCACATCATGTCTACCACGGACCCTCTGCTTGACTCCGACAACGAACTGGAGCTCGAAGGCGAGTATATTAGGCACGATTACAGTCAGTCGCATTTTCCTTACACTGCCCCAACTTCATATCTATATATGCTTAGTTCAACGGCTTCGAGTCATAAGTGCGCTGCGGCGCAAAGAACCCACGCCGGAGTCTGAGCAAGTTGTCATGCAAGTTGCTGTTGTAGATCCACTTGGTTACTTATCCGACTGATGTAAACCAGCGGATGGCAACGGCGGGTACTTATCATTATCTTGTATATATTGAATCATTTCGTTTTCCTCAAAGTACACCTCTACACAATATGGACAAGAGTAGTTACACAGAAGCCAGCAATATGCTACATGCACGCGGACGCGTGAACGCGTACAGAGCCCCGGTATGCAAATGGTAGGAAATAACAGCACAGTCAAATGAGTTGATTCGGGCAAAAAGGCCACGATAGAACGAATATGGGATGAGATGACGGAAGATAAAACTGCGGGTAATAATATGTAGACCCTTAAACAATCTAATACGGACGCAAAATATAGCCATAAATGCTTATTCCTTGCTATGGGTATAGCCATGTTTCGAGGGAGAGTGGAGGAAGTGGACCGAGGAGATCTAGTGGCGGAGTAAATCATTCCGCTAGCCACTTCTCGCACTTCTTCGCATATTTGTCGAGAAGTTGTGACAAGTCTCTAATCACGAACATCAGGACGACCCTCGCAAAGAACTCCGAAGCACGTTTCAGCTTCTGCTCAGCAGACGAGCGAATGTCCACAGGAAACGCTGCATACGAGGGTGCCACGGGCTGAGACAACACAGCCTTTGTATGCTCATCCAGTAATTGTGCATATAGGAAAAGTTTTTCCAGGCCCCGAACATAAGCGGCGGGGGAATCGAGGCTAGAACCAACCCGTTAGATCAAATAACAGGTAGCAAAATAGTCTCACTTTTTTCCATTGGTGAACTTGTCAAAACTTCGGGTCAGTTTGTCCCCCCAAGTCGTTTTCTTGAGAACAAAACCTTCTCCTACGCCCAGCTTTTTTCCAAAGTTCGTCACAACGCCATCACACACTGAGGAAAAATCTTCCAGCTTGGCAAGCCATGCATCCGCTTCCTTCCTCCCAATACTACCAATACCCAGTGCAAGCCCACTGCTCACATTCCCTGCTCCAAAGTGTTCCGAGCTACTATTTTGAAGTTCTTCTAACGCAGAACATAGGATTGCAACCACGCGTACTTTGTCTAGCACATTAGAAAGTTTCGCACCACCCTGAGACCATACTTCATGAGGAACATGTAGTCGGCGAGTCACGTAGCCGCCAGTGGTGGAAATCATAGAGGTCCGCAGGAGGCTCATCATATGATAAGGCTTTAGAAGGGGGTCAGTGGGTGGCGCTTGGAGAAGCGGGGATGTAGGAGTTGTCGGCAAATTGCCTGTGAAGACAAGAAGGGGTGGAACAAGTGAGAGAGCACTACTTGTAGTGTGGGTTGGCGGGAGGTCCGTCTGGATGGAAAGTTGTGATAGTTGAGGACCCGAGTTAAATTTGGAGGGAACTGAGGATTTGGGCATTGGTCCATTGGCATTCGCGGCCCCCGGAAGAGGGGGTCGAGTGTCTAGAGGAGAAATCCGGCCTCCAACAAGGGAAGGCCGCCGACCTGGCTGTGAGGAAGACCTACTTCGACCCGGGACGGTTCCAGCGGTCGTGATACCTGGTAAAGAGGAGGCTGCTGATCTTGGATGTGGGCTAGAT
>QLOK01021611.1:0-10324 GCA_003313805.1 Tricholoma flavovirens
GGAGAAAGAGGGAAACTTCTTGGAGAAACTTCGTTTTTTTAGTTCGGTCTCCAGTGAAATCTGATGGTGCTCTAATTTTGATCTCTCTGTTCGCCATGTTGGTGTATAGGTCGTCATCATCATCGAGGAAAGTGAGTTTCGGCAGTTCTGGGGATTCTTGTTTAATCTTCAATGGTCCTTCTTCTTCTTCGGCTGAGAAGTCTTCTTCTGTCAGGAATCTTCCTGGGTGTCCTGGTTCTGTCTTCATGAACCACTTCCTTTGTGTTTCTGAAAATCGGGTTTGTCTTCCTTGGTAGTCGTACCAGAGCCTGTCTTTGGTGGTGGCTCCTCTTGGTGGTCGATCAGCGGATTGCTGTCTTCGAGACATGGTTGCCTACTCTTGAGGTAAGAGGGTGTTCAGTATTCAGCTTGACCTTTTGTTAGGACAATAGTCCCAACTCTAGTCCAAGCGCTTCTGCTGATGTAGTCGATCAGCGGTTCAGAGGTTCGTTCTGCTTACTGGAGGCTTTCTCAGTAGCACGTTCTGTCTTACCAGCTCAGAGGCTTTCTGACTGGTTGAGAGCGGTCGAACTCGTAGAGTTAAGGAGGTTGATTGCTCAGGTCAAGCTGAGGAGCCAGACCTACTACAGTACGGTTTATATACAGGAGATGTAGTCCTTATCTACCAATAGGTGAAATGAACGGGACCAATAAGGGAGAACAATAATAAGTAGGAGAATAGTCGGAAGTGGAAAGATATGGATCAAAGGGAGCAATAGGGAAGTCATCTGTCAAGGTAGTAAACAAGAATGAGTAAGAAAAGAAAAATAATGACCGGTCCATCTGTCACCAACAAAACTGTAACACTTCCCATGGCATTGCCACATCATAGTAAGGTTTGTGTTTGGCATGGTGTTGTAGATGTATAATGATAACACACTCATCTGCTGATGAGCCCTTCTTGCAGGATACAATCAATCTGCTTTTGCAGTCAAACTGCTCCATTCCAAGGGTATCATGGTGTTTCATGCCCTCTCTTTGGCTTGGGCGTGACTTCTGCCTCTGCTTTTCATCCTGGCTACACCACAGCCATGTCTTGTGCCCTGTCATCATCTTCTGGTGGTCTCATACCCTGTCACTCTATGTTTAGGCTGTATACCCCTTGAGCCATCTTTGTAACATACCAAAGTGCCATCCAGTGACCTTCCACACCTCATGAGTAAGCATCTGTACCCTTTCCTTGTCCATAACTAATGCATCCTCTGCCATTGTAAAAGTGCCATCAAATTCCACTGCTGAGGTGCCCCAACATTTTTTTCTTAGCACTGAGAAAGGTTTTTGACTGTTTTCAAAGGAAACAAGAGTCTTGTTGTGTTTGTCAGTAGTCATGTTATCGTTATAACAATATAAACTAACACTTTGGTTCCCATCGTCAGATTCTGACCCAGAAGAGATATGAGAGGATCTTCATGTGTGGAACTGTGACTTTGGCTGGTATGACATGCAGCGGGTGGTGGTTGACTAGGAGGCTTGCCTTCTCACTTGCACTTTCGTGCTTGAGCTCACACACTTCGATTTGTTTCCCGACATTGTGCACATTGCTTGAATCCATACTCGTGTTCAGGAGGGAGGATTTTTTTACACTTTGATTGAGCAGATGCATGTATGTATTTTTTTTTTTCATTCAACAGAAGTTAGATACATTTTCATAAGTCACATGATATTTCACGTGACGTGTCCGGGGTGGGGTTGAGCTGGAGCGGCTGCTCCGATCTTGTGTTCAGGCTTTGCCCGAGAGGCTCCGGCATATATTCTATATCACTGGGTCATATTTTCTCTTCGTTAAAAAATTATTTATGGTAAACTAGGTCCGGTAAGAAAAAAGAGATGTGCAGAGCGTGAGATCCATTATACTATGACTAAATAATTAAGTTGCAGGGATATTCGGTACCAAAGTAATACAACTGTACGTATACAAAACATTGCTCATCCAACACCGAGAGCAGTAACAATAGCAAAGCGAGACGGACATACCAACAGGTCACAGCATAATGCGCGAGCGACATCGGACATCATCATCAGCAATACCA
This sequence comes from Tricholoma flavovirens, assembly GCA_003313805.1. Classification (NCBI taxonomy): domain Eukaryota; kingdom Fungi; phylum Basidiomycota; class Agaricomycetes; order Agaricales; family Tricholomataceae; genus Tricholoma; species Tricholoma flavovirens. The sequence continues at coordinate 2,070 of QLOK01021611.1, forward strand.
CTTCTCCGACTCAGAGCGTCTGCACTACGATTGCCGTATCATCGATCCACGCCACGTCCATATCGAGCGTCAGCACTTTCGAAACGCTGTGTCGATCTCCGCCTAGCGATCTTCTCAGTAGCCCCAGCGCCATATTATCCGACCCTGTCTCCGGCTTCCCTCTCGCCATCGCCCGGCCAAATGCACGCGCCGACAACGTAAACGCGTCAGGCTTCGAGGCCGTACTCTTCACCCAGCTAGTAATTATACGGTGCTGCCCCTCTCCGCTGCACAGATCCGCAAAGCCATCCGACGACAGGATCAAATATCTTGGGGAAGACGAAGTTCGGCCGTCGAGTCGCCGGTGCGTGATCTCGGGCTGTGCAGTGATGTAAGGCGGCGTCCGGTTGCGTAGGAGGAATTCCTCCCAGGGAGAGGTGTTATGGAATCCGGGGAAGAGGTTATATAATATCCGACGCGTGAATGCGGGGGGTTGCTTGAACGGGATGTCCCCTAAGCCTATTTACAAGCGTCAGCCTAATAGAAGTCAAATAAAAAGTCAAACGAACATCTGAATGGGGCAAGTGCACCTAGGACGCGTCTGTCAAACACGCACTCTGGCTCGTTTGGATGGGCCCGTTGAACGCGTTCGATCTCTGCGTCATTATCCCCGTTATGATCGGTTGTCAAACACTCCACAATCCAGTCATCCTCAGCTTCGTTTGGCGTTACCATCACTAAAATTTGAGGTACCGTCAGAGAGTGGAGATGGTGGGGCTAAAGAAGTGCACTCACTCGCTTGGCAGTCACCAAGGTTCGCTACCCAAAGGTTCTTGTGATCGGGGTCGACAAGGGCGACAAGTGCTGTTGTGCCATACATACATAGCCGGGCTTTCTTCCAGTTAGCACCTCCTTCATGCTGGTCATTGATGATGGCTCGGATCTTGGCATCGGAGAAATGGTTGAGCCCTTCAAGACCACCGAAGAGATCCAAAACATCGTTTGCGATCGCGTCATCAAAAGCAACGATGGAGCGTGAAAACAGATCTCCGATCAGTTCAGGGGTGAAATCACGGGAAGGGTCGCTAGCAAGAGCGTCTCGCAAGAAGTCACGAATAATGATAGGCAAGTGATATGCAACGTGTTCAACCGTAACATCTCCAAGATGGCCTAGTACGCGTTGAAAATTCCATCGCCGTGAACCAACGTGCAGAAGAGGGAAGAGTATAGAGACACACCATCGAACACACCAGTCAAAGTCCACATACGCCCACGGATATCCAACTGCGTCACAACATAGCGATCCTGCGTCTTGGTGGTCGGCGATGGTTGGAAGTTGATGCTATCCGCCCTCCACCCCTTGCGTGAATCAAACAACACACTCTGTGGCCTCGCAAGGATCCTTAGCTCGCGCCACAACTCGGGTTCACCAAGGACTTGGTAAGGGCGTGGCCAAGGGCCATCTTCGGGGTCACACCGCGATCCAGGGATATCCTCTGCGTACGCCCAGCTGTGGGATGCACGATCGACGAGCATAGCCATAGAGGCCCAAACGCCAGAAAGGTGTTGAGATACCTGACTAAGGTAAGGGGGGAAATAGATGGAATACGTGGTGAAGTATATATGTGGCTGAACAAACGAAAGGATTGCGTTTATCAAGAGCTGTAAGCTCCGGGATTCCGACCCATTTGGGTATGTTGAACGCGCGTAGATATGTTACATATGCCGGTGTACAGAGATTATGTACTCAGGTGTACACGTGGCCGAGCGTCTTGCAGCCCTGTCTAAGTCTCGGTGTCTGACACCAATGGGGCATAGCGAGTCACATTGGACATTGGAGAATCTGTCAACGGCGTCAGACGGCGTCTGGTGTCAATAGTGCGTTGCGGGGAAACAGGCTGGACGTAGTTGGCGAGTCCCATGACCCATTTACATGTTCAACCGATAACGGTCCGCAGTATATGTATCGAATGGAAAGTTTCTAGTTAGCTTGGCGTTGGCAATGCAGGGTTGTTGTATGTAAGTGTGAGTGGTCATGAGATGCATATTATTATTAGTATGATATAGGAATTGTCATTGGTCCATGTCATCCATTACTAGTTACTCCTCACGACCGGAACGGGTTACGCGAATTGCCTGTATTGTTAGGCTGTATCCAGTAAGAACTAGGATTTAATGGTGGTGATGGATTTAGTGTAGGTCTCACAGCCATCACATATTCCTCGGCCTCGGTGGGTACAGGTGGCGTTGGCGCAAGCACGACCCGATCATGATCGCGCGTCCTACGTGAGTATGACGAACTGAGCGTGCTCGACGAGAACCGTGATGTAATCATATCCTTCTTCACAGCATGACGCGGTTCGGCCGTCTGTCGTGGTTTGCCTGTTACCTCAGAATACAACGAGTGCCCCGAAAGCCTGTTCGGGTTGCGTGTACCGAGAGTCTTGCCACGAAGGGAGGGTAACGTGGAAGGAGACCTGCTCGATCTCGACTCGGGCTTGTGCGAGTAATCGTACGCGTCGATAAAGCTTTCCACTTCTCGAGCATGTCGGGCATCTTCTGCGTCCCTGAGGTTCTGCAGCTTTATGTCATCACCGTCAAGGTCACGATGCACTGGGAGCACCCCCGCACGTCCTCGCGAACTATGTCCGAAGAACTTCTCGCCGAACCTGACAAGCCTGTCTCTCCATCCTTTACGATGCAGATTCTTTGTCTTTGCGAACATCGCTGTGCGCTGCGCACGCTGCTTCCTTGCGCGGCGGCGCCACCACATGAGCACCACCAAGAAGATAAATGCACAACCCAGTGCCATGAGTAGAATTTCCCACCACGCCAGAGGACGGTGCCCACTCACTGACGTCGGAGCTGCGATGCCGGTGATAGATGGAAGAGGCGATGCAGTTCCAGACGGGGTTGGCACTTGCACAAGCTCGGAAAGGCAGACTCCTAGGCCTGAAACGACATTTGATGACCCCACGCAGTTAGCGGCGACACACGAGCCAGCACGTAGCACTTGGCTAGAGCTTGAGCATGCTAGGCAGTTACTAGGACCGGGGCCGGCGCAGCTTGAGCAGCTAGAGTCGCATGATTGACATGAAGAACTTGTCTTGTCGAAATACTGAGACCTGCTACAGGTGGGCAGGCATCGTCCATTATTAAGGACTGGGCGGCCCGTCGCGCAGCTGGAGCACTGATTGAACGACGGTCCAGAGCAACTTGCGCAATCGGGGTGGCAGGCGACGCAAGCTCCGGAGGCGCTAAAGCTATTTGAAGGGCAAGACGTCACGCATTTTCCGTTGGACGCTAATTGATTGCTTGCGCAAGTCAGACAGGTGGTCGACGACCCTGCACACGTGCTACAGGATGGGTCGCAGGCTAAGCGAGATTAAGGGGATAATGAGTATCGAAGTCAGATATTAAGTCACTACGGTACTTACAGATACATGTCAGGTTGTCCTGTGGGGAAATGAACGTGCCTGCAGGGCAGCCAGTGACGCATTTCCCTTGGGAGAGGACAAAGCCTGGCAAACAACCAGCGCATTGCAGTTGGTTGACAGTGGACGCAATGTTGAAGCCCGGAATCTTGCAAGAAGTGCACTTAGCTCCGCAGGCTGTCAAATTACTATTGGTATAGAAGACAAGCGTTAACCACATAGACCACATACTGTCGCATTCATGCTTATTGTTGTCCGCGATGAGATTGGATCCTTCACAGACGCCATCGGCATTTGCCGCAACACAGTGGCCGTTAAATAGATATTGTCCAGCGGCGCAGATGATGCAATCATTGGAAGTACCTGCCGTACACGTTTTGCAGGTCGGAGAGCACGGGGTGCAATTGGCTCCATTACTGAAGCTACCGTCCGGACAGACCGTGCCAGTGAAAGTTACGGATTGGACGGCATTGCACTTGGTTTTGTCATTCGCATCTTGGGTGAAGCCTGTCTTGCAGGCAATGCAAGCCCCGGTCTCGTCCGCACATTGAGTGCATCCGAGCTGACACACTAGAGTAAGACTGAAGTCAGTTAATGCTTAAGTAACAGACAACAACAGTACCTTGGCAATCTCCTGTGGAAGTCAGGAAAAACCCCGGAGCGCACTTGGCACACGCAGTGCCATTATCCGCCGTAACCCAACCTGTATTACAAGAACACTGACCATTTGACCCGCACTGGCCGTTTAGACAATTGCAGCTCGCGGGTGCGCCAGTTACAACAGGCACCAAGCACCGTCCCGAGCCTGAGATACCTTCGTCGCACGACGTACACCCTGAAGGACACTGCTGGCACGTTGAGCCGAAGAATCCTTTCACACATGACTCGCACGAGGATCCGGTGAATCCTGGGGGACAAGTACACACGCCCGAAGCTGAGCAGACACCTGAACCAGAACATGGTGGAGAGCATGCAGAGGATTGTATGTCAAGAAGGTTAAAACCCCTTGGAGCTCCCGAAGGCAGTTGAGTAACGTCCGGAACGGCATCCCATAATACGACACGTGTGTCAGAGCCTGATGAACCAACGGCTATCCAGACGCTAGAGGATATAGCGAGTGAGCTCGCACTTAAGGGGGTAGATGAGTTGACAACAGGTGTGGATGGGAGTTGTGAGAAACCGCCTTGGCCTGAGTAGAGCCTTTGTGAGTAAATAACGAGACCAGGGGCTAATGCAAGGTTCAAAGGGAGAGAAGTCGAAGATGTGGCATTCTCGAATCCAACGGACGGGGAAAGAGATAGAGAGGACGACGTGAGGAAATCATGCAAGAGTTGGGGATTGGTAGACGAGGAGTATTGACCAGGCAGAAGTTGGATGGAAGTGGGTGCGCCAGCAGTTGTAAGTTTGGCACCGACTAGAAACGGGATGTTAGAGGGATAAAATGCGACGTAGAAGAGTACATCGACATACTGGTGGTGTTATAATAACCCTGCAAACATTGTCCGGCAACGCAGACCACAGAAAGTGTTAAAGATTGTGCGACTTGTTTCGAATTTAGAATGGACTTCTATGCATGAAAAGGATTGAGAACTCACCGGCAGACGCGCCAAAAGTTGTCAGAATGACAAGGAAGCTCGAAAACATAGGGAGCTTCTGTCACGAAGGGAAAGGGGTATGAGAATCAAGGTGATGGTTAAGTGCAAGAAAAGGTCGTTCCGCTGGGGCCAAAATGGGACATCGGCACCACAACCCTAGTTCCCTTAGTTCCCCGATGCCATTGTTCTCAGTTCCATAGGCGCAGCACAAGCGATTCATTTTCTTTGTGCTCGAGAACAATGAAGCCTTGTTTGTGTTTATTTGCACTCCATCTGTAACCACTCAGATTCCTGACTGCCAGGGCCAAATTGCCCAGGCGCAAGGATCCTCATGTTCGAGTTATTTCCCCCACTACTCAACCCATTGCTGCATCTACCAATACACAGGCTCTTTCTAGAGCCATTGGAATTCATCTGTATCCCTTTGATTCAGATCAATTCATAGCACTAGTGTCCCCACAGCGCGCGGGTGAAAGAATCAGAGGCAGTGGCGGAATTCTTACGACAGGGGGCTAATGTTGCTCGCCTTCGTGTCCAGGAAGCAGAGGAAAACATCAACTGTCTTCAGGAACTTCAGCGAAGGGAGGGTCATCCTACGCCCTTGCCGCCTGCACCTGTCAGTAGCATGCCCCCACCACCGCCTCCCGTTCCACCTCTTCCAGCTACCAACCTTCTAACACAGCCCCTCGAACCAACCCCAGTCCCTGGCGATGAAATTACGCCGAATGATTCGACCTCTCAAGTTGGTGAGGAGACAGATGGATCTTCGAAATCAGACGAAGATGAAAAAGATGAAGGCGAAAGCGAAGATGGATTATCCTATGTTAGCACGGCCCATACTACTCCCATCGCAGATCCTGCCTTGAAACAGCCAGACGAAGAAAAGCTACCAGAATCGCAGGTTGAAGGTCCAGGTAAAGAGTAATCGCTCACATTGGCAGATTGACGGAGAACTTGAATAGGATCTGCCTCGTGATGCTCTCTAGTTGAACTGAATACTTATCTTTGATTTCATCTTCATGGATTATTCTTGATGACCGCCGAATTTCTACATAAGTTGGTCGATCGTAGTCCTCAGAAATTGATTCGTTTTGACCGATTACAATATACTGATTGCTTACCGCTATCATTATGCCATAGTACTAAGATGTGCCCCTCACCCTCAAACCAACCACCACATTTCTCGAGGAAGCCGGGAAACTAAATTGTCATCGGAGAAAATTTAGTACAAGCCAGTACTATACGCACAAACAATTGCAACTCGTGTTTTCTTTCTTGGACCAACGACGTTCATTACAAAAGTGCACCTGCTACCTGATAAAATAGTTCTGTAAAAGACTGAAACTTTTGACAGAACCACCAAAAGCTTCGGGATACCGCCTCCTCATTTTATGTCCATGGAATCGATCATTAACATTGAGCCTAGTCTAGCCTTCTCTCCCAAAAGCACTACCACAACAGCCGTACGGTCAGAAAGTGTGACGGCTGTGCATGAGCCCATGATCGACTGGGAACTAGACGAGGAGACGATCAAAAAAAATATCGCTATCGCCATCGCTTACCGCCCCGAAATGGTGTCAGAGGTACAAGCCGCTATGAACCGCGTTGCAGCAGCAGCAGCACTGGTGGAAACACGGAAAAACGAGGTCCAGGAGAGCCAGATCAAATTGGAGAGAACAAATAAAAACCTCGAAGATCTCCAGAAACGTATGGTTGAAAGGAAAAATGAAATTGGACATGATCCGAATCTAACATGGATAGGCCACTCGGACGATGACTACTATTCCAATGACTCCCAGAGCTCTGATGCCGAAGCTGTTGAGAGTGGGTTTGCCAGAGACTCGGAAGTTCGACCCGACTCCCTAGGGCCGGCGTCGACACGCCTGACAAAGGCCGCCTTGAAGTTGCTGTCGCATGGCCCCATTCACAACTCTAGTGTTATGTCAGACTGAATAACGGGGGACAGTGTGATCATGATGGTATGTGCTTACTATTTTCTCTTCCTTTCAAAGTGTGCCTTCTCGTAAGCCTGGCGTCGTAAGGCCAACCACCCAGTCTTGCATGCTCAGACTCTTGTGTTCTGTTTTCTGATCGCTTCTTGGCACGAGTTGACCACTAATCTATAAACTGACTAGAACAGCTGCGGGTACTTATAACTGAACATTAAGCTTACTTATCGATATCCGTGTTTGGTATGGACAACTTGAAGTACCGTCATGAACCGTCCAGTGAGTCTGCCAGGCTCTGCACCACATGTACTACCTGAGTCATAAGTGCTCGTACTTAGAGCAAATTAATTTCAATCGAATGGAATCTGATATCCTCTTGCCATGAGCAAGGGTGCCAGTGTCTCTCTAGCCTGCCGAGGGACCACCGGCAGCCGGCGTCCAGCCGAGCGTCAGTGCCAGCGCATCGATCGTTTACCGCCTTTTTCTCCCTACCGTCATACTATCCGCTCGTATAATCTACGAAACCTATTATCCTCGCTCACTTTCTTTTCACCCACCCACCCACCCACCCAAACACTATTGCCCTCCTTTAATAATCATTCCGTCTCGTTTATTCATTTGCATTATATACACTTGTCAAAGCATTGCAATAATATGATTTACACTCGCATTATTCTAGCGGAATCTTTTGTCGAGCTGCAAATCACGGCAAAGATGATCCCGCCCACCCAGCGGCTCATCCTTGCTCCGTGTCCGAACTGAGCTAACGCTCAGCTCCTTACCCAACCTAGAACAGCTCGTCATCTAATGCTAGCCGTAGCGAAGTCGAGGCTGGAACAGCTAGGGCTCCTGACCAATCCAGCCAAACACATATTGATAACAAAGCTATTATGGGTTAGAAACTTTTATTACAACAAACACAAGACTGTTTAGGGTATAGCATGGGTCACACTACGGGTAACTTTTCACACACCACACCTACACCTGCCAACACTTGTGGAGGGTTGGGGCAGCTAAGTGCAGTTGTGTACTCGCACAAGTTAATAAAAGTACAGAAAGGACACAACCACTGCAGGCAAAAAACCCTGTAAAACTTTCATGCATGAAATTAATCGGTGTCCAAGCTGTATATACAAATCTTAAGTATGTACATTCATGTCGCTTTACTGTATTTTTGAAGCTTGCTATAGTTTTCATTGGCTGTATCGACGGACAAAATACGAGGCTACGTCAATCGCGCCAGTCGGCTGTTGAATCTTGTTTGGTCATGGCTTCATGATGCTGCTACTAGTGCAGCC
>QLOK01021615.1:0-12159 GCA_003313805.1 Tricholoma flavovirens
GTATTCACTCATACTATGTAGGGATCGGCAGGGGTATATCCGGGGGTATACCCCCGCCATTCCCTATGCGCAAGAAATCATTTTGGCTTTCCACACTCGTTACCCGAACAAATCCAGTCCTCTCCCATGATGGTTTCCTAATTGCTCTTTTCAAGTCTTCGGACTACCGCCGGACCCCAACTGAATTCCCGTTTTCACCTACAGCCTACAGAACACTGTCGTTACTGTAACAAGCTGTGGGAATTATTTAACAAATCTTCTTTCAAGACCCTCACCTTGGCAGAATGGATGACAACTCATTCTCTCCTACTACACTCCTTCTTGCGCCTCTATTCAGCATATTGGTTGCAGCCATTGTCTATGAACAAGCCAGATTTGCCCACTGGTATCAGGAAAGGGTATGTGGGCCAAGAATCTATAACAATGAAGAGACATCTACAGTTCGATTTAACCATGACACTGACCTCTATGAGGAAGACAATGGAATTCCATTGGTTGAGTTACCACAACGGCCCGTTCCATTGAACTTAAAATGGGTCCATTTCGAAACTCCACTACCACCAAATTCACTGTTAACATCATCAGATGGTGCCCAGCATCCTCGTTTCCCACCATCAGCATACATTCTATAAAACTCTCCTTCACTCCTTACATCATTCCAACCAAACATGAACAAAAAAAGAAAAATTTATTATGATCAGATTTCAAATTCGACCCCCATCTACATTCCCACACCCGATTCAACTACAGTAGCTTACAAAACTGTTACAATGTTTTGCATATTTGTATAGATCAGTCTGTAAAATAGTAAATAAAATTTCAGAATTCTTAAAAATATTATGGAGCATACCTCAATATCACAAGGGGTTCCCTGAAAAGTCTCAGGGTCATGTGACATCATTTTACAAGTTAAATAAACCATTTAAATCACTCACTCATTGTAACAGTTTTGTTGCACTGATGTTTTGGATATAAATTAGTACTTGGTATAGCCTCCTTTTGCTCTAACTACTGCTGCAAGTCTTCTAGGTAGGCTTTCAATCAATGTCTGACATTCCTCCTTTGGAATCTCCTCCCATTCCTTCTGAACCCTCTCCCAAAGCTCTCCAACACTGTGAGCAGGCTCCTCATATTTTCCAAGCCTTTTTTTGAGGTGATTCCATAGATGTTCTATAGGATTCATGTCAGGAGACTGTGCAGGCCACTTGAGGACAGTAATATCATTGTCCTCAAACCATTTCTTGGCCTTCTTACTGGTATGCTTGGGGTCATTATCCTGTTGAAAGATAACATCATCAGTAGTTTTACCCCAATACTCCAGTGTTTTCTGAAGTTCATCCTCCATTATGCTGACATAAAGGTCAGCATTCATCCATCCTTCAATCCTGGTAACATATCAAATACCATCCCATCCCATGCACCCCACATCATCAAATTTCCACCTCCAAACTTGACTGTTCCCTCAACCAATCTATCACTCAGACCTTCATCACTATCTTTCCACACATATTTCCTTCCATCTGACCCCAACCAGTTAATTTTGGTTTCATCTGACCATATTATCCTTTTCCAATCCTCCAATGTCCACTCAGCATGCCTCTCAGCAAACTCCAGTTGTGCACGGCAGTGGTGAGGCTTGAGTAGGGGGCGTTTTTGCTTGACTACAGGTTTCATGCCTCGTTTCTTGAGGTGGCAATGAAGTGTTTGGGAAGAGAAGGGGGTATTGGTGATATCCTGGAGTGTATGTGCTGCTTCAGTGGCATTCTCCACCTTTCCCATACAAATAATTTGTCTGGCATAGTCAACAGTGGCAGTAGTAAGCTTAGTAGGTCGACCACCAGATGACTTTGGTTGGTCAGAATGGTGCTCAGAGCGAATGCGACTAATAGTAGCAGTGCTGAGACCAGTTTGATGAGCAATTGGGCATACTGAAAGGCCAGCATCAAGAAGTTCAAGAACATGAAGTGTTTGAGCAGAAGAGAGCTTATGCATGATTGGTGTGGGGTTGGAACTGTTTATAATAATCAACAAAATCATGTGATTTGCCCATATTTCTGACTAAAAAATCAGTGCAACAAAACTGTTACAATGAGTGACTGAATTAAATGGTTTATTTAACTTATGAAATGATGTCACATGACCCTGAGACCTTTCAGGCAACCTCTTGTGATATTGAGGTATGCTCCATAATATTTTTAAGAATTCTGACATTTTATTTCCTATTTTACAGACTGATCTATACAAATCTGCAAAACATTGTAACAGTTTTGTAAGCTACTGTACTACCTCAGCAACCATCTCCTCCCCTATGTTCCCTTCTACTCCTTGTTTCTCTGCCCTCTCCTTCAACCATTCTCGGTACTCTGCTTCTTCCACCTGCAACTCTGCTACTTCGTTCTCCATTTCCCCAAACTCCATGTCTGCCACCCACTCATTGAAAATCTTGTCCTCCCACTCATTATCCTGACAGTACTGGAAACTATCCAGCACCTCCTGAGCCACCCATGTCACCTTCTCCAGATTCACCGCTGCCACCTTGATGGACGCCTGTTGCAGCTGCACCATTTCCTTCATCATTTCCTGCATCTCCCTCAATTCCTCGCTCATGGACCCCTATGATCTCCCTGCTATTACCCTCCCCATTTCCCCAAACCGCCCCTATGCAATGGTGCTTTGCTTTACGGCACACCAAACAAGATTTAGCATTGCCCTTGTGGACCTGCACGCACTCTTGCTTGCTAGCCAAACATCTAGGAACATTAACTAAAGAAAAACACAAGAATTAGTCACTTACTTCTTGCAGGGCATCTCTGCTGTCTCCAGAGTTGACCCTTCCTCAAATTCTGTAGTGGTCTCTGCTACGGTCTCCACCTTCTTCACTCATTTTTTGAGTTTTTGCCACTCATTGGCCACCTCATTGGCTCCTGACTTGACCTCTGTCGCCAGCACCTGCTTCTTGCCTTTTTTGGCAGCCTTCCTTGCTGCCTTTGCTGCCGCCAATTCCTCAGCCTCCTTGGCCTCCCTGGCCTCCCTCTCAGTGGCCTCCTGAGACTCTCGTTCCTTTTGTTCATTTTCCACAATCCGTTCCTCCTCTGCTCATTTTTGGGTCTGTGTTAGCATTTGCAGAAGTGTGTTGGACTGGTCTGCAGCAGACATGCAAGAAAAATCAAAAGTGCCAACGCTGGACATGGTGGTGGAGGTAGGAGGAGAAATGAAAATTTTCTAAAAGATTTGCCAAGTCTAGACTTCAACATTCATGTGCCTTGAAGGCTCAGCCTTAAGGGGGAAATACTGTTATGTTCTGTTCCACCCGACTCAGACTTCCAATGGAACACTGCTCCAAACTCCGATATATGTTGAGATCAATCAGATTCCATTCCAGTGCATAGTGTAGACTTTGTACATAGTTACTGTAGTTACTCATAGGATTTTACCTAGGGTTATTACCTTGGGTACTGCCCATACTGCTGACCACAGCTAATGTACATAGCTCTTACCTCGGTCTCTGATCTCGGATTTAATATTGGTATTTAAGCTTAGATATTTCGTTTGTATTCTGCAATTCGAATATCATACATTATCATACATTATCATACGTTATTCATATGTTATTCACCCTCTTGTCTTTTGTCTTTGGACTTCCGATCAGTCCCCTACTCGAATTCCCAATCATCCTCCAGTAAATTAGAACACCATAACAAGCGAAGGGCGCAACTTCTTAAAAGTTGAAGCCAAGTTCTTCTCAATACCCCTCCAGATCTCCAATTGGTTCCTGCACAGAATCCCTTTCAGTATCAGTTCATAACACTGGACCTCATTGCATTTGAAGTCCAAGGTGATACCATGTTTCCTCATGAACACAGTACTGAGGATGACATCATATCTGTCAATATTGACAATGTCAAAGTAGTGGTTGTCCTTTATTTCACTGATTTCAAAATCAGTAAATAGTCCAAAATTGATCTTCAAACAGCTGCCAGCTGTTCCCAGTTGGAGGGGCATGGGTTCTTCTAACTCATGTGTTTTTAAATTTGCAGATGTAGCAAATTCTGGGGAAACTGAGTCAGATGTACAGCCTGAATCAAGAAGAATGAATGCTTCCAGGTTGTGAAGTTTCATCTTCGCAATGAAGCATCTGTTGTCTTTCTCGCTCTGGGGGGGGCGAGTTATCTTCTTTGAGGATTTCCTCAAGGGAGCCATGCCTTTGTAGTGTGGCTTGTCAATAAATAGGTTGTCCATCATGACACCTAATCTTTCAGAAAAGGTAAGAGTCTTTTCTGATTTGTCCTCTGATTCTTCATCCAAGTCGGATAACAACTGGGCAGACGGGCAACTGTTGGAGTCATACTCTGACAATATTTCATGGATCACTCCTGATGAGTGGTGCTTCAGGTCATGGTGGTCCCATTCATGGCAATCTCTGTCGCTGTGATGTCAGTTATTCTGGTCAGGGCACCCTGATCCGGAAGGATGATGGTAGTCATGATATTTCCTATTGTGTTTCTGAGAACAGTCATGAGACTGTTTGCTTGACCTTTCTGGTGAAGGGTCATTGGATTTGTATTGCTTGGTCAAAGATGTGGTCTTCAACCTTGTTGAATCCATTATGCACTTCTTCTTGTTGAAGCTCTCCACATTTTTCCAATCTCCTCCACCTTGCAGGTGTAGTGAAGGATATCATCCGCTGAGCTTGCCTCGGCAGAACATCCTTTGTCCAATACAAAGGATATGATGTTGGCAGGTAGCCTGGCCATCAAATGTGTCTTGAACATAAAATGATCTGGGGCCTGTATCATCCTGGTAGCATATCACTCCAGTTTGTGGTAATAACTCATAACACCTTCCTCAGTGTTATATTCAACATGCCAGAACTTATCTGTCATGTCATGTGTAGTGTTCTCATGCATGAACTGGTTGTATAAACCAGTGATGACTTCCTTAAAAGTCCAAGCAGCTCATTGACAGTATGCACCATCAATGCTGTACTCAAACCAAGTAAGGGCAGTGTTCTCAAGGAACATCACTGTGAATTCCATGTGGTCTGAGTCAAGCTCAGGGCCACAAATTTTGTTCACCTTCAACCACTGGAGGAGCGCTCAGCCAATGTTCAAATCCTTTGGTGTCAGGCAATCCACCATACTTAGGTGGGTTGGGAACTCTGGGACCATTCTTGCCCCCAGATGTAACGGTATCAGATGATGCAGAGACCTTACTGTTGATCTGTCTATGGATCTTCTATGGATGTCCCTCAAATATTTTGAGGGACAGCAAGAACCTTTTTCCCGATAGGAATCAGGATGGGAAATCATAGACCAGTATGGTCTACTGGTCCTGTTCCAGTTGCTTGAGTTTCCAGATGGATTTCATCTGGATCAACTGTGTGTGCACTCACCTTGTCTGTGGCTGGACAAGGCTCATCTGAAGGTGTCTTCCTCCATTCTGGAGGAGGACACAGTGGTTTCATCACTCGTTCCATGATACGATGAGTCAGGACTACTTCCACTCATGTCAGATCCATCCCCATCTCCACCAGGGTTTCCTCCATGGCCGGTGTGACTCTGTGCTGGCTGTTTAGGCCTCCTAGTCAGTGGGCGGTCTTGACAATTATGGTGGTCACCCTTGTCCCAAGGGTGACCCTCCTTGTCAAATCAAATCCCTTGATTAGGGATTGACGTGGATTGTCCATCCTGGATGTCACCATTGCGAATCCTCTGCAGGGCAATCCGGTCTTTGTTGATGTAATGGACCTTCTCCTTAGAGGGTCCCTTCAGTCTGTCCTGACAAGTGCTATCATGCTTGTCAGTGGTGGGGCCCCCTTGCTCCACATTCTGAGTAGAGTGAGGGATGATAGGCCTACTGGGAAAATTACTGGTGTAGTGTTTAGCCAGTTCTCAAAATTGGAAAACCAACTCCTCAGGTTCAGTGTCCTTCACCTCCCTGCAATGGACATATATATTGCTAGCAAATTGAGCAAGGTGCTCAACTTCTGCTTCAATATTGTATTTGTCACCTCAATGCAGGGCCTCAAGAGGTTTCTTCTTGTCATGTCAGTGTAGCCAGGCACTGTCAGACATAGATGATACTGGCAAGGATGCCAGTGCTGTTGGCCAATGTGCCGCTAACAGACAAGGTGTCTGGTACTCCTGATGATCATGTGGACCATTGATCAGAGTTATTTGATTGATTTTGAATTCAGGGCTTGAATCACCCAATCCAGGGGGTTGGGTGTATCTGGTGGGTTGGCTGGGGCTGGACCGATAGTCCCATTGACTACTCTTCAATGAGAAAGATTTCTTGGAGTCGACATTGCTGTCTGTGACATCTTTGTGGTTTTTATACCAATGGGTGATGATTCTAATTGCCTCAAAGTGGATGTATGTGCTTCGAGGGGTGTGGGATCCTTCTGAAGGGAAGGATTGATCCTTGAGGTGCCTGTATGTGCCTTGAGTGGCCGAAGTGGGCTCTCTTCTCCCCAGGGGCACCCAGGAAATCCAGAGCCTGCTGGGGACTGTGTCGTTGCTTCTTCTGTGAACTGGCTGCCAACAGGCTTTGCTCTACTCCTTGATCTGGTCTTGGGGACCATGTCTGTGTCGTTCTATGTTCTTCAGCAATGGGGAAGGAAAAAAAAAAATCTGGATGCAGGGGTCAATTCTTCTGATTGCAGGGGGTCAATTCTAAGCAGTGGACAAAGCAAATTGGTCTTGTGGGCCTTTCATGATGGAGATGCTTCCATCACAGATCACATCGAGAATTTTCTCCGTTGCAGGAGAAGATCAGGGTCGTGTTGATGACAATCGCTGATGGGGCAATGTCGAGTATAACTCTATACGAGTTGTAGTGTTCAAAAAAATGTAGTGAGTTTTGGGGGGTCTTTATAGACTTCACACTACCCGAACACAAATAACCTATATTTTGTGTAAAGTAATGTATTACATAAGACTGGTCCCTTATAAGGGCCAGTCCAAAGGCATTGGAATGGAATTATAACAAATATAATTAGAGTCCAGATCACAACAATGGGACTGAGAATGAGGCTGTACTAACTGTGCAAGAGGGTGCTGCTCCAGAGAGCAACACTGATGCAGGGCCAGCAAGTGACAATGAAGAAGAGGAACAAGTCAAGTTCTGTTATGAGAAAATTGGGACTCACTGATTTGTGCTGACCATTGCAGAAGCAGAAGCGGCTTTTGCAGATATCAAGAAGATCTTAAAACCACTTTGTAAAAAAGGTCCAGGCTATCTCCATCATGGTCTCAATGACCTCATGCACAGCTGCATCGAGGCAATGAGAAAGTTCTTATGGAAATATGTTGCAGGAAACAGCACAGTGCATGATCATGAGCAAGGTCCCCACCATGCTTGTCAACTCTGGGAGTGGACACACACATTCATTGCTAATAGAAAGGACTTACCAAAAAATATCTATGCACCTGGAAAACTTCAATGCTGGATAATGAGGACTTGGCACAGGCAATAAACCTACATCTTCAGTCATTGGGGCTGTGGATCCAAGCATAAGATGTTGTTAATTTTGTAAAGTGCCCTGAGACAATGGCTCAGTTTGGATTGAAGAAACTGATCAGTCTTTCCACTGCCACATGGTGGATGAAGCACTTGGGGTACAGATAGACAGTATCTCCAGGGGGTCAGTATGTTGATGGGCATGAAAGACACAATGTTGTTGAATATTGACAGAAAGATTTCCTCCTGAGATGGATGAGCATTGAAAAGCGCATACAGAAATGGAAGGAGGATCAGGTAGAAGAAGAAATCGATGAGAGGTGGCAGAATGATCATCCTGTTGTTGTCTGGTTCCATGATGAATCAACATTCTATGCAAACAATTGCTGGACACTCCACTGGGTCCACAAAAATGAAACAGCTGTCCCACACCCAAAGGGGGAGGGTGTGTCACTTATGGTCGCAGACTTTGTTTCAGCTGACTATGGGTGGTTGTGCTCACCTGACAACACTAAAGATGCCCAGGTGTCTTTTAAAGCTGGAAAAAATTGAGAGGGATACTTTACAAATGAAGATATTCTGAACCAGACCACAGTTGCAATGGACATACTCATGGAATTCTACCCAAATGAAGAACCCAAGTTTGTATTCAACAATGTGACAACCCACACAGCAAGATCAGACACAGCTCTCTCTGCCTGACACATGCCAAAAGGTACCAAACCTGTTGGAGAATTTTGGGGAGCTGTAGTACCAGTTCTCAACAGAGATGGGAATCAGGTTTACCACTGAGATGAGAATGGAAAGCTTACACAGAAGCCAATGAAAACAAAAGTTTGCATGGATGATGCAACATTCAAAGATGGATCACCACAACTGCTGTATTTCCCTGACAATCACCCAGTTTCTCCAGGATGTTTCAAGGGCATGGCTGTACTTCTTCAGGAGGATGGACTTGTGAAAGAGTCAAAGCTTCAGTTTGAGTGCCCCAGGTTTAAATGCAAACCAGGTGTAAGGGATGGTTGCTCAGGCTGTTGCTGAGTGCTTTATACACAGCCAGATTTTGTTGCCATTGAATCACTACTTGAGACTCATGGCTGTGTTCTGGGGTTTGAAGTTCTCTTACTTCCAAAATTCCACTGTAAACTCAATTTTATTGAGCAATGTTGGGGTTATGCCAAGCAAAAATATCGTGAGTTTCCACCATCATCAAAAGAAGCTGATCTTGAGAGGAATCTCCTTGTGGCATTGGAGATGGTATCACTTGACAAAATGTGCAGGTGAGCTGACAGTTAACATTTTGATGTTTTTAATCTTTTATCTATCAGATATTCTTATTGATCTCAATGTTTCATGTGTGCTTATCATGAAGGTCTCAATGGTAAAGATGCTGCATGGGTATGCAAAAAATATAAAGGTTACCATGTCATTCCAAAGGCTCTTCTTGCTTCATTTGATAAGCCAAATGCTATATCTAGGGAACTGCACGGGTTTTACCCGCGGGTTTCCCACACTTTTATTTCCTAATTTATTCAATGGTTTTTGCATGAAAAATGATGAAAAAATGGTTTTCTGGAAGCTTTTTGTTGGCTCTTTGTGATCTAGCACATAAAATAATATTTGAGTGCCATTTCTCAACTGATAATGTCACCCAAATATTACTTTATGTGTTGGATCACAATGAGCCAACAAAAAGCTTCCAGAAAACCATTTTTTCATCTTTTTTCATGCAAAAACCATTGAATAAATTAGGAAATAAAAGCGTGGGAAACCCGCGGGTAAAACCCGTGCAGTTCCCTAGAGCCTATATCTACTTAATTCTATACTACTTCTCATATTTACATTGAAATTCTTATTAAATTGGCCCCAAGTGCATCAATGTGCATTATTGCATGGTGAATACATGTGATGTGTCACATCAAAAGTAACATCACATGTCATCATCATCTATGAGTGAGGACTATCTTACTTACCTGTGCCTGCCTGCTGTTGCCTGCAGTCGCACAATCATGTGACCTCCTCTACACTTACTACTGACAATGATGATGACTCCACACTTTGCATGCATGCACATCAGTTCTGATATTGCTCCACTGATGTTGTGCCTACTTATTCAGTAACTATGCCTGATGCAGCCTCTTGCTGACAGGCCATCTTTTCAGATATATTATGTACATCTTATTTTTCCTAGCCTTCATTACCACTTCTGTGCAATGAAGGTACAGTAGTTTATCATCTCCCATTTACTGTAGCTTATGGTTCCCACTTGCATTGATAATACTTGACCAGGAAACCCACAACAAAACCCTACAAAAGGCTTTGTATGGTATAACACAGGTTAGAGGAAGGTAGCAAGGTGGTACTGAACTTCAGGACCTAGGTCAAGGTTGGGGAACTCAATAGCAATTGAATGCAAGGAATAACAAGTGGTGTTCAATGAAATATCACAAGCTCGATCAAATATTGAGCTCGATCAGACTATGAAAATGGGATTGATGGAAGGGGAGACGATGGGAGGATGATAATAGGACCATAAGCGAGGGGAATACGATTAATGTGAGGTAAAAGCGGGGCTCGATACAGAGGTGTGATAAAATATTGTGGAAGATCACAACAATATCACAAAACTTTGAACCAGAACAAAAGACTTGGACTCAAGAGTATGGCCTCTTGAATCAGACTACTGAGAGGATAATGCAATTGGATTCTCTCTTTTTGAAACAGTACATAACACAAAGTATATATGACATATGAAAAGTAGTCCTAAAAAGGAAAGTGTCCATGTGTTGAACATGAGGTGGGCTGTAATGATCAAAAGGGGCTAATAACTACAGGTAAATGATGAATTGATGTGAAAAGGAGGTAAACAAAGTGAAATCAAAAGGTACATACTCATGTTCCCTTTGAGGAGTTTGAAATATCTCAAAATACTTCTCAAGTCCTTCAAATAACGATCTTATCTATTGTTCTCCATGTGATAGGCTTGTCAAACAATGTTGCAAGGTGCAGGGGTGTGGTATGAGTGTCCGATGATGAGATAATGGCCACTGAGGTGCATGAAGTACATTCAAAGTTTGTTTGAAGATTTTCAAGGTCATTCAAAGTTGTTTGAGATCAATCAATGATGTTCGGGATGTTTGCAGATGTTCATAGATTGTTCAGATAGACTCTATAGATGTGAGAAAGATATCCCAAGGGGGTTTGAAGAGGTTCAAAGAAGATCATTGAACTTTGAGCTCGTTCTAAATAGTTCGAAAAGTTCGAGACCTCGATATTTTTGTTTGAGCTCAATTGAATGTTTGAGACACGATCAATATTTGTGCTCCTGAAAATGTTCGATGTTGAGTACAAAGACTTTTGAATGTCTCGATATTGCCCTATATTGCTCGAGAATGTGTTCGAAGTTCGATTGAACTGTTCATAGATGTTCCTATGTACAATGTGAAAACTATAGGATGTTTTCTGAGTACTAAATGCGAGGTGGTCTTATCACTGTGCAATGAAGATAACTTGATCCTGTCTTTCCAGTCCACCTTAAGTCTAGTGTAGGTTGCCAAATCCAGCATCCTTCCAGTTAATACCACATACTGGAGCAATATGCTTCCAGAATGATACAGGCCCCAGACCCTTTCATGTTCAAGACACAATTGATGCCCAGATTACCTGCTAATATCATATCCTTTGTATTGGACAAAGGATGCTCCACTGAGACAAGCTCAGCATATGATATCCTTCACTACACCTGCCAGGTGGAGGAGATTGGAAAGATGAGGAACTGCTTCAACAAAAAGAAGCATATAATGGATTCAACTAGGTTGAAGACTACATCTTCAACCAAGCACTCCAAACCCAAGGACCCTTCTCCAGAAAGGTCAATCAAACAGTCTTGGGACTGTTCTCAGAAGCATGATAGGAAATCTTGTGACTACCATCAACCTTCTGGCTCAGGGTACCCTGACTGGAATAAACAGGACCATGGTGACAGACATCACCATGATAGAGACTGCTGCTACCAAAAGCGCCACTCATTGGGAGGGAAAGCCCACTGGCACTCAGAACAGAAGTCAGACCAGAGGTCTGATGAAAGCAAGACACCTACTTGTTACAGCTGTGGGGGACCACACTATTCCCTGATAAGAAGTGCGCCAAGTATGGGCAGCCCAAACTAGTGGTGAAAATGTATGCTGCACAGGAAAGATCAGTCTCTGAAACTGATCAGAAATCCCCTCCTAATATTGAAAGGGAGGAGGATAAGCATCCAAGCCTGAGTAGGGATTCAGACAATAAGTTGGCTTCGAAGGAGAGGTTCAGTGCCACACATAGTGACTCAGAGGAAAGTGATTCCTCTGAGTATAGATCAGCAATGTCCAATCAAGACCAATTCGGATCCCAGTACAGTTCAGAGGGTAAACTGTACAACTTGGAGACAGACAGTAAGTCTGCCCCCAGTGGAGATTCTGAGATGGAGTGCCTTGGAGCAATCCACGAAATTGTGTCAGGGTATGACCCCAACAGTTGCCCATCCACCCAATTGATATCTGACTTAGAGGAAGAGTCTGAGGACAAATCAGAAAGGGCCCTTACCTTTTCTGAAAGATTAGGTTTCATGATGGACAACCTATTCACGGAAATTGTTACATCCCGTTCCAGCAAACCGGACTTCCATCGGAACTCCGATCATTTTCTGCCGATATTACT
>QLOK01021741.1:0-36806 GCA_003313805.1 Tricholoma flavovirens
AATTACCAAGCATTCCTGGGTGAGCTAGAAGGCAATTTCGGTCCCCACGACCCAGTCAGGGATGCAGAGAAAGCCCTCAATGAGCTCTCTATGAAGAAAACGACCCATATTATAAAATACACTGTAGACTTTTGGGAACTAGCCTCATGAGTCAGCTGGAATGAATCGGCACTCCATGATCAGTACTACTGTGGGCTTCCGCTTTGACTCTGTGTTGAAGTACTTCATGGGGGTAAACCAGACACCCTTGCAGACTTGCGTCTAAAAGCCCAAGATGCCAACAACATCTATTGGATGCAAGAGGAAGAATCACGTTTGGAATCTCGAAACACAGTCAATGTTGGACACCCGAATAAAAAGGATTCCAGCAAAACCCATCAGCTGCAACCCCCGTATAACCCTCCAGTCTACCACCATCCTCCTTCTTCTATTTCCCGACCCTTGCACATTATTAGAATAGATCCAAAGACTCTATCTCTGATAAACTCGGAAAAAATGGCAAACTCACTGGTGACAAAAGAGAACGCCATATGAAAGAAGGACTCTGCCTTTACTGCGGAGAAAAAGGACATGTTGCTCACAATTGTCCAAAATCAAAAGTAGCAAAAGCACAATTGGCTAACATATCGGCCCCTGAGTCAAAGGCTGAAACCGTGGACTCAAAAAAATAGTCTGCAATCCTCAGAGATTTGCTACACGGACTGAGGATTGCATTGACCTTACCTGCGTAGCTAACTTCGTTAGGCTCAATGCTTCCGCTCTTTTGGATCCCGACTCCCTAATCATTATACTTTCATTAACATCAATTTGCTCCCTGCTTACCCAAACCCTAATCGATTCTGGATCTTCCCATTGTTTCATCGACTCTACATTTGCCGCTGAACCCAACATCCCCACCACTTCGATTTCTCCAATTGGCCTCTGACTTTTCAATGGGTCTTGTAAAACTACCATTACACAGATGGCCCATCTCTTAGTAACCTTTCCTTGCGGTGAAAAGTTCAATCTGACATTTTATGTAACCCTGCTAGACTCTTCCTGCTCCGCCGTTTTAGGATACAACTGCTTGAAGCAATACAATCTGTTGATTGACTGGTCTTCTAACCAAATCTCTTTCCATTCAGCCGAACATAGAGGTCTCACACCCCCGATGTCTACCTTGAAGGCTAATTCATCACCTCAATCTTCTGTGAACTCATCATCCCTTATTCCTGATCGGATTCCCAAATCTATTCCCAACCCAATTCCTACACCTATTCCCAAATTCTTTCAACTGCAGTTAGCACCTGACAGTACTTTTGGGTGCACAGCAGCCATTACCAAACCGGACTTATCATTGGTCCCCAAAGAATATCACGAATTCGCCAATGTCTTCAACAAAGGGAAAGCTGATAAGCTCCCTCCACACCGCTCTTATGATCTCAGAAGATGGAACTCTGCCTCCTAGCCAAATGTACTCCCTTTCTCAATCAGAGTTGGAAACTCTGTGATTGTTCATCGAAGAACATGTTAACCTAGGATTCATTCGCCCCTCAAAATCCCCGCATGGCGCTCCCATCCTCTTCATTAAAAAAAAAGGATGGCAGCTTACAACTTTGTGTCAACTATTGTGGCCTAAATTGTATCACCAAGAAGGACCATTACCCATTACCATCATTATCGGATCTCCTTGATGCCCCAAAGAAAGCCCGCATCTTCACAAAAATAGATCTTCGACATGCCTACCATTTGGTTTGGATTGCCAATGGTGAAGAATGGAAAACCACCTTCAGAACCCACTACAGTTCATTTGAATGGCTTGTAATGCCTTTCAGATTAACCAATGCACCAGCTGCTTTTCAATGATTTATGAACGACATCTTCAGTGACCTACTGGATGTTTGCATCATCATCTACCTCGACAACATCTTAATTTATTCGGAGGATATGTCCAAACATAAAGCTCACGTTAAGGAAGTCCTACAGTGACTTTGCAAAAACAGACTTTATGCGGCTCCGCCGAAATGCGAATTTCATAAAGAAAGCATTGAATACCTTGGGTTCATTCTTTCTACTGATGGACTCAAAATGGCTGAAGACAAAGTAAAAACCATTCTGGATTGGCCGGAACCCCGCAAAGTAAAGGATGTCCAATCCTTTTTAGGATTCTGCAATTTCTACTGACATTTCATCTATGGATACTCGGACATCGTCATTCCTCTCACCCGCCTAACCCACAAAAACTTCCCTTGGAACTTCAACGATAAATGCCACATGGCATTTGAAACATTAAAGCAACGGTTTACACAGGCTCCTGTACTAACTAAATGGGTACCTGATTCAGAAATGATTTTAGAAACTGATGCTTCAGAATATGCTCTAGCAGCGATCATTTCCCAACGGACTTCCGACAGTGAAATCCATCCTATCACTTTTCACTCTAGGTCATTCCATGATGCTGAATTGTACTACAACACACACGATAAGGAACTACTAGCCATTTTTGAAGCCTTCAAACATTGGCAACAATATTTTGAAGGTAGCAGAATCCCGATTGATGTGGTCATGGACCACCGAAATTTGGAATATTTTGCTACTACCAAGATCCTTACTCGTCGACAAGCCCGCTGGTACCTTTCCCTGTTCAACATGGTTATTCGCTTCCGTCCAGGGAAATTAGGCACCAAACCTGATGCGCTAACTAGACGTTGGGACATCTACCGCAAAGGGGGAAATAGCGACTTCGTCCTCACAAACCTGAGCAATCTCCGACCCATCTTTACTCAAGAGCAGCTTTCTGCTTCCCTTCGAGTGACCTATTTTGCTACACCAATCATTAGAAACGCAATCATTATGGACATAAAGAAACTTCACGATGACATTTGTTCATCCTTACCCCTTGACCCGATCTCTGCCGCACAATTTCCGACCCCCATTGATCCTAAATGGACTATTGATGAAAGTGGCCTACTTCATCTAAACAATCAGATTTTCGTATCGGACCACACAGACCTCCGACTCAAAGTCCTACAATACAAACATGACCATGTACTCACAGGACACTTCAGTCAAAACAAAACCTTAGAATTGGTTCGCCATGAATATGTTTGGCCCAACATGTGTACATTTGTAAAAGAATTCTGCAGCTCATGCACTACTTGCAAACAATCAAAGGCACCTCGTCATAAACCCTATGGGTTATTGAAACAACTCACTGTCCCCAAACGACCTTGGAATTCTATCTCCATGGATTTCATCAAACACCTTCCTAATTCCTCGGGTCATACCGCACTCTTAGTAGTCGTGGATCGACTATCTAAACAAGGCATCTTCATTCCTACTTCAGATGATATTACGGCGCCTGAACTAGCAAGACTATCCATCATACACATCTTTTCAAAGCACGGAGTTCCCACGCATGTTACATGTGATCGAGGATCTGAGTTCATCTCGCACTTTTTCCGATCCTTAGGAACAGCCTTGAATATGAAGATACACTTCACTTCGGGATATCACCCAGAAGGCGATGGTCAGACCAAACATCTTAACCAAATGCTAGAACAATACCTCCGTATTTTCTGCAATTATCAACAAGACAATTGGTTGGAAATCCTACCCCTCGCCGAATTCACCTACAACAATTCTCCTAGTGCTACTACTAGTGTAACCCCTTTCTTTGCCAACAAAGGCTATCACCCAAACATCACTGTCTTCCCAGAACAAGAGCTAGCATCCATCAAAGCCTGCGAATACATTATCAACCTTGAAGAACTTCATGCGGAACTCCGCACTCAGATGGCAGCAGCCCAAAAACATTATCAAGGTCCTGCAGAAACCCGCTCCAGACTTCCGCATTGGTCAACCAGTTTATGTTCACACAGAAAACATCAGTACCACTAGTCCCTCGAAGAAACTCTCAGAAAAATATTTAGGACCATTCGAAATTATAGCCCATCCTGGCACACACTCGTTCACCCTTCAGCTTCCCAAACACCTGCGTGCAATTCACCCAGTATTCCATGTTTCACAGTTAGAACCATCGGTACCAAACACAATCCTGAATCGTACCCAACCACCTCTGCCTCCTGTCAAAATCAATGATGATATTGAATACGAGATAGCCGAAATTCTCGATTCAAAAATCTATAATCGGAGAAGGTGTAAACTCCTATACTTTGTCCGATGGGCTGGTTATGAAGGAACCGATGAAGAAAACTCATGGCTACCGGCTAATGAACTTGACCATGCGCAAGAAATCGTTTCAGATTTCCACACTCGTTACCCAAACAAACCCAGTCCTCTCCCATGATGGTTTCCTATTTGCTCTTTTCAAGTCTTTGGACTACCGCTGAACCCTGACTGAATTCCCATTTTCACCTACAGCCTACAGAACACTGTCGTTACTGTATCAAGCCATGGGAATCATTTAACAAATCTCTTCAAGACTGTACCCTCAGAAGAATGGATGACAACTCGTTCTCTCCTACCACACTCCTTCTCGCTCTGCTATTCAGTGTTCTGGTTGCAATCATCATCTATGGACAAGCCAGATTTGCCTGCTGGTATCAGGAAAGGGTGTTTGGTCCAAGAATCTATGTTGATGAAGAAACATCTACAGTTCATTTTAACCATGACACCGACCTCTATGAAGAAGACAACGGCATTCCATTGGTTGATTTACCACAATGGCCCGTTCCATTGAACTTACAATGGGTCCATTTCGAAACTCCACCACAACCAAATTCACCGTTATCATCGTCAGATGGCGCCCAGCATCTTCGTTTCCCACCATCAGCACACATTCTGTAAAACTCTCCTTCACTCCTTACATCATTCTGACCAAACACAAACAAAAAAGAAAAATTTATTAACGATCAGATTTCCAATCGGACCCCATCTACATCCCCGCACCCAATTCAGCTACCACCTCCGCAACCATTTACTCCCCTATGTTCCCCTCTACTCCTCGCTTCTCTGCCCTTTCCTTCAACCAATCTCAGAACTCCGCTTCCTCCACCTGCAACTCTGCTACTTCATTCTCCATTTCCCCAAACTCCATGTCCGCCACCCACTCGTCAAAATTTTCATCCTCTGCTCGTTTTTGGGACTGCATTAACATTTGCAGAAGCACATTGGTTTGATCCGCAGTGGACATAGTGGTGGAGGTAGGAGGAGAAATGAAAATCTTTCTAAAAAATTGCCGAGTCTAGACTTCAACATTCACATGCCTTGAAGGCTCGGCCTTAAGGGGGAAATACTGTTATGTTCCATTCCACCCGATTCAGACTTCCGATGGAACACTGCTCCAAACTCTGATATATGTTGAGATCAATCAGATTCCATTCCAGTGCATAGTGTAGACTTCGTACATAGTTACTGTAGTTACTCATAGGATTTTACCTCGGGTTAATACCTCGGGTTAATACCTCAGGTACTGCCCATACTGCTGACCACAGCTAGCATACATAGCTCTTACCTCGGTCTCCGATCTCGGATTTCATATTAGTATTTAAACTTAGATATTTTGTTTGTATTCTGCAATTCGAATATCATACGTTTCATACGTTTCATATGTTTCACATGTTATCATACGTTATTCACCCTCTTGTCTTTGTCTTCGGACTTCCAATCAGTCCCCTACTCGAATTCCCAATCATCCTCCAGTAAATTGAACACCGTAACAAGCGAAGGGCGCAACTTCTTAAAAGTTGAAGCCAAGTTCTCTTTGATACCCCTCCGGATTACTGATCAGTTCCCGCACAGATTCCCTTTCAGCCTCAGTTCATAACAGCAGGTTGAATTCTGAGAGGAACAGGCTCCATCGGGCCTGTCTTCTGTTGAGCTTTTGTGCAGTTATGAAGTAGGTGAGGTTCTTGTGGTTGGATAAGATGGTCATTGGGTGTTCTGAGCCATGTAGGTAGTGCCTCCATGTTTCCAGTGACCATATAATCACCAGGAGTTCTCTGTCATAAATTTTGTAATTTCTTTCAGTAGGGGTAAACAAATGGAGATATAACTGCAAGGATGCCAGTCTCTGTTAATGTCTCTTTGTCAGAGGACTGTTCCCATGGCCTATTTCGATGCATCCAATTCTATTGTGAAGGGTTTGGTGGGGTCAGGCATTAGCAGTACTGGAGTTTCAGTGAATTTCTTCTTGAGGGCATCAAACGCCAGTTGACATTCTGGGGTCCATTCCAATCGCTTGGTTTTCTTCATTAATTCGTTGAGTGGTTTTGCCAGGTTGGCAAAGTGTCCGATGGATTTCCTGTAAAAGTTTCCAAAGCCCAAAAATGATCTTACTGCTTTGACATTGGTTGGTTCAGGCCATTCCTTTATCCCAGCCAGTTTCGTTGGGTCCATAGAAATTTTGTTAGGTTTGATGATCATTCCTAGGAATTCTACCTTTTGTACCCCGAATTTACATTTCTCCGCTTTGAGGTAAAGGTCATGTTCTTGGAGCTGTTGCAAGACCCATTCCATCCTGATTTGGTGTTCCTGTTTTTCTTTGGAGAAGATGAGAATATCATCCATGTAGATTATTACCCATCCTTCATGTAACATGTCTTTGAAAATGTCGTTCATCATTGCTTGAAAAGTGGGGGGTGAATGGCATAGCCCGAAAAACATTACTGTTGGTTCAAATAATCCTCTGTTGGTTTTGAATGCAGCTTTCCACTGGTCCCATCTTTTATTTGGACATTGTGGTAACCCCAGCAGACATCCATTTTCGTAAACCATTGTGCGCCTTGTAGTTTGTCCATTAAATCTCTGACCAAGGGAAGCGGGTAGGCGTTCTTGACAGTTCCTTCATTCAGGTATCGGTAGTCTTGGCAAGGTTGGAGTGCTTCAGAGTCTTTCTTTGCTACACAGAAGAAGGGAGAGGCCATTGGGGACTTCAAAGGTCCAATATATCCTTTCCATAGGTTGTCATCGATGAACTCATCCAATTTCTGCTGTTCGGTAAGCGAGAGAGGATAGACCTTACAATCTTTTGGGACGAAATCTGGCTTGAGGTCAATAGTGTGGTCCTGGGGTCTTGGGTCTTGGAATCTTTCCGATGCTGTTTGGTCGAATACCTTTCTCCAGTGAAGAAACTCAGGAGGTAAAAGCTGTTCAAGGGGTTTGCCTTTTTCTTGTTCTGCGCCATGTGCCAGGTGTTGGGATACCAATGTCTTTACCTTGATCCATAGGTCGTTTCTTTCCATGGTCGTAGATTGCCCTTCTTCGGTGAATTCTCCAGTGATCAGGTCTCCCAGATCATACTCCTGTGGTCCTTTGACCATGCGGAATATGCTGGTGGGTTCGTCTTCATCTACTTCTTCAGTGGTTGTCTTGAGTTTCCTTTTCTTTCCAAGTATGCCATGATTTCTCCTGGTTTTTTTCCATGATCCTTCATATTTGAGCAAGGCATTGATCTTCCCTGAATCCAAAGGTTCCTTCTCTCCAGTTAATTATAGGGTTTACCTTTCACAGCCATGGTAGTCCCAGGATGATCAATTCATTTCCCAATCCAGTGACTAGGATTGTTAGCTTCTCTTTTCTTCTGTGAATCATCATTTCTTCTTGGTGCACCAGGTAATGGTTCTTTTCTTGTTTGGGGTTCCGTCCACGTTTCATACCGAGACCAGTTTTGCTAGTTCATGTAGTTTTATCTTGTGTGTTTCAGCGAATCTGTGGTCCATAAAGACTCCTCCTGCCCCACAG
Organism: Tricholoma flavovirens; assembly: GCA_003313805.1. Lineage (NCBI taxonomy): Eukaryota > Fungi > Basidiomycota > Agaricomycetes > Agaricales > Tricholomataceae > Tricholoma > Tricholoma flavovirens. The sequence goes on from QLOK01021741.1 coordinate 7,684, forward strand.
TCAAGGAGGGCTTTTGTGTCAACATCTTTTCCTTCCTCTGCTCCCACTTTGATAGGCAAATGCATGGATTGATTGTCTAGAGTGGCTAGTAATACAGAACAGACAGAAAGCTCAGCGGTACCTGGCATTGGTTCAGGCCGCTTCCTTAAAAACCCATTTCTTCCATGAGTGTGAGGGTTTTTCCCCTTTTCTCTTCATCTAATTCTCATAGAATAGCTTTGATGTTTGCATACGCTTCTGCTCCCTTTCTTTTTGGGAAGAAGCGGTTTGTCTGCTCTGGTCATTGGTACTCACAGTTATTTGTTTGTTGATTTAGCGGCAGAAAGTCCACGCACTTGTGATCGGCAGCTCTATGTCTGGGGCTGTGACATACAAAGCAGAGTCCTTTCTGCATGTGTTCAGTTTGTTCTTGCTGGGATAGTCAGTTTATCTCTAGTGTCAGTTTTGTTACTTTGGGAGGAGTAGTTGTTTTCTTCTCGTGAGTCTCTCATGCTTTTCCTGCAATAGCCTTCGCTCTTCTCCAATTCCCATCATACTTTGATGTGGCTTTGATCATTCTGTCCAGGGTGATCAGGATGTTTTCCATAGTGAAGATTTTGTTGAGGAGAGCCAGTTTCAGGCTGTCCATGAAGTATTTGATGAGTGCGGTATCCTCGGTGAGTCCTGATCTTCCTTACAGGATAATGAATTGGCTGATATAGTCTTCTAGGTTGTCACCCTGTTTCAGGGTTTTCATTTCTGTCCAAGCTGATCCTGCATCATCTATAGGGGAGAAAGCTTCCTTCACTTCTGTCACAAACCTTTCCCAGGTCCCCAAATTGGTCCTATTCCCTCACTCTAATGCCCCTGCTGATGCTGTTCCTCCATTCATGAAAGAGAGGGCGAAGATGATCCACTTCTCATCAGTATCATAGATCGCTTCATTTACTTGGAGAAAGAGTGACACTTCCTGGAGAAACCTTGTTGTTTTGGTTCGATCTCCGGTGAAGTCAGACAGAGCCCTGATCTTGATTTCCCTGCTTGCCATGTCAGTGTATAGATCGTTGTCATTGTCAAAAAAGGTGAGCGCTGGCAGTTCTGGGGATTCTTGTTCAATCTTTGGTGATTCTTCTTCTTCAGCTGAGAAGTCTTCTTCTTTCAAAAATCTTCCTGGTTGTCCTGGTTCTGTCTTAGTAAACCACTTTCCCTGTGTTTCTGAAAATTGAGTTTGTCTTCCTTGGTAATTATACTGGAGCCTGTCTTTGGTGGTGGCTCCTCTTGGTGGTCGATCAGCAGACTGCTGTCTTTGAGATGTGTTTGCCTACTCTTGGGGTAAGAGGGCGTTCGATGTTCAGCTTGACTTTTTGTTAAGACAATAGCCTCAACTTGAGTACAAGCACTCCTAATGATAAAGTCAATCACTAGTTAGTCATTCTGTCTGTTACCAGAGGCTTTCTCAGTAACACGTTCTAGCTTACCCACTCAGAGGCTTTCTGAGTGGCTGAGGGCAGGTCTGCTTGTAGAGTCGAGAACATGAATTGCTCAGGTCAAGCTGAAGAGCGAGACCTCCTAGTACTAGAGTTTATATACAAGAATGGTGGTCCTTATCTACCAATGGGCAAATTAGATGAGAATAAGGGAGAGAGAACAATAAAGGATAATCATCAAGGGAATAGTAGGGAATGGTCAGTAATGGGAAGATAGGGATAGGAGGAAGCAATAGGGTAATAGTCCATTGGGATAGTAAGCAGGAATGAATAATAGAAAAGATAAGAAAAGAATGTCCGGTCCATCTGTTGCTTGCAAGATTTGTAACAATCACTGGTGTATGTTTCAACACCGAAGAGGACACAGATGGCTGCAAAGTTCTGCTCCACTTCCAATGACAGGGGTATCAATGAGAATGATTCATTATTTTCCCATTTTTTGGAAGGGTAAATGGTTTGGTTGTCTTGTCTTCATTGACAAATCTGACCATCAGACATTTTGCAGGTGTAGATGATCTGCAAAAGCAGATGTAAGGATATTTGTAAGTAGGAGTTGGTTTCTTTGTGCACAAGAGGGCTAGGTCAATCCTTGCCAAGTTAGCAAAGCCTGATGCTTTGTCACCAACTGTTAAGTTCTGGGTATTGCTGAGGGGCACACTAGGAAGTCCGATGGGATTCTGAGTGTGGGAACAGAAGGAACCTGGCTTCAACTTATAAGAAGTTGCGCCCTTTGCCTGTTACATGGTTCCCGATTTCAGAGGAGTGGTAACTAGATGCTGGAAACCCGAGGGAATCCGAAGGGGACAGAATCGGAACTTGCAAGGGAGTCCGAAGGGGTGAACTGGAGAGTTGGCTTGGGGTGACTTGGTATGATATTCAAACTGAGGAATACAAACGATGTACTAGGCTTTAAATATGTAACTAAGTGCGGAAGAGGAATCATGCAGAACTTCGAAGTATTTTAAGAGAATTTGAAATAAGTAAAGGAATATGAAATTACACCGGAATGCACTGGTGTGCACTGGTAACAGGGATGATATGATGAACTTGAAACATGAACATCGGAAAACCTCGGAGTTCCGAGTGGCTGAGTGCGGAATTGAACCTGGGATGTAACACCGACATAAGTCACAATCGATCTGAGATGTCTAATTTACTAAATTAAAAATGATTTGATAGGACGATGTGCCAGGAGCACTCACTTGATATTGGCACCAGGATAATAATCTTTTTGGAATATGGTAGAAAATAAATAAAACTGGGCTGGGGCACTGGCATCTGACCAAGATACAATTCTTCTGCCACTGTTATCCAAGCCACATATTATGCTCAGCTATTACAGTTTGGCAGCAAATATTAATTTGCTCACCTAGGCAGTTTGGGAAGACCCTTGTAGGTTGATCTCAAGTGGTTATCAGCAAGACCACTGTCATATATGCCACATTTGCTGAGGGCTGGCAAGCTGTACCAATTGATGAACAAATAATATTGAAGAAAAGATAGATTCAATGTATGCAATGACTGGATCCAAGTCTTCCAGATAAACAGTCTTAGATGACAACTTACTGAAACAACATTTGTCAGGACTCAGAAACCATAATACAACACAATGGAATTTTGGGACTTACTTGGATGACTTGGCTGACTTAGATGACTTGGACAACTTGGCTGCCTTTTCAACTTCAACAACTTCATCCTCATCCTGGTCCATGGCATCCGATGTATTGTCATCATCATCTTCAGCAATGATCACTTCATCAGATGCTTCTTCTTCTTCTTCTTCTTCTTCTTCTTCTTCTTCTTCTTCTTCTTCCTCCTCCTCCACTTCCTCCTCCTCCACTTCCTGAACACCAACAACTTTGTTGGCACTTGACAAATAGTCAAAATCATTTGTTGAAACATCAAGGTACATGTAACTTACAGTTTAGCAACCTTCTTGCTTTCATTGGATGGTTTACCAGTCAAAGGTTTCTGTTTCACAGGCACATCAGATGCCAAAGCAGAGTCATTGATATCTAGAACTTCAGGTTTACTTTAATGCCAAAGGAAAAGAAAAGTAAGTAATGAAAAATCTACAAGGATAAAAATATGACATACATCATCAATGAACTCTTCTTCACCTTAAGTGGAGGTTTTGATTTTTTGACCACAGACTTGGTGGAAGATGATGTTTTGGCCACCTTCAATGGTGACTTGACAGGAGTTGATTTCGGTAATGACTTAGTGGAAACAATTTTTGCAGGTGTGCTGGACTTTGTAGCCACTTCTTTCCTATTACAGCACCAAGTGATCAACAGAGATAATATAATGAACTCATAAACTTATAAACTTACACAGCACTGTCAAAGACTTGTTGTCTATAAGTTTCATTAGCAAGTATCCATACACAATAGAAGAAAGACCAAACTACCTTGTTTTTTTTTCAGGACTTGGCAATGGAGCAGCTCTATCAAATGCATTACAGTCAGATGACAAGATTAACCTTGGAACCAAGACATACACCCAGTTTTTGCCAGATGAAGGAGTGCTTGGATTGGTTTTAGGCTTCTTAGGTGAGTCAGTCATAGGACTGGAAGAAAGAATTGTTTGTTACTTATAAGAGTACACATCAAAAAGTGACAATACCTTGGAACAAAGGCATCATCCCATTCAGAATCATCATCTTTAACTGTTCATTTCTTGCCACTGTGCATACAAGGAGGTAGAAAAAAAAATGTCAGCAAAAAAACATATATTACACAATCATCGGTCATACCACATCAACTTCTTGGGTGTTGGAGTCAGGGGAGGAGATATAGGCCGATAAAGTGAAGTTTTTTTTGGTGGTGTAATGATTTTAAAGTGGAACATGAAAATCGATGTGTTTAGTAGCCAGAAGATATGTACAGAAAATACTAACCCTTCTTCCTCCACACTCCGATCAGAATCACTGTCTCCAATTGACTCTCCACTGGATAGGAAGGAGCAGTCAGTATAGAACATTTAACGAATATAATTAACAATACTGACCCCTTGTAATCATCATCATCCGGCTCAGAGCCTTCAACATCATCATCAACAATAAATGGATCAGAACAGATATGTTCTTTTGTTGAAGTCCTGTTTTTATGAGGTGGCATTGAGAAGAGCAGTGGGTGGTAAGGCAAGAAACTATTGATTTCATATTCTCAATGAGGCTTTTAAGCACAAAATCTCAGGCACATGATACAAAAAAGAAAACACAGTGGAATACAAACCGAATAGATGACTGAAAATTTTTATAAGGCAAATTAAATATTCTCATGGAACAGGCAGCCATGAAGATTTTTCTTGCTACTGGAGGAAAAAAGCCAAGTGATAGCAAAGGAAGCAATGAGGAGACAAGGTGCATCAAACTCTATAATATGCAACTATTCCACAAGGGGAATGAAAAAAAGGGATAGTTGTTGAGTATGCCCATACCAGATAACCATTAATCCAAGTGATCAGAATTCCAAGAACCATCCAATACAAATATATGATGAAATATCCACCCTGAGGCACATTGTCACAAACACATGTTGATTACTAGACTCAAAGTAGTCTCATGGAACATTGTCATATGGTCCAATGGCACTTCCCTGCAGGAGACTTGTAACTAGCATATGAGGAATATGATGTACCGATGCACCTGAATAGTGCCCATATGCTAGAAGCTGCTGAAAACAGGCTTGGCAGCATGTTTGGCAGCATGTTTGGCCAGGAGCTGGAATAAGTTTATGCAGCAGACTAGCACGAATGAATGATATATGGTTACAGGGCATACATAGGAAAGACAACAGCATGCAAGACTCAACATTTCCCTCTGATATCCACAAGTCCAGATACATGGATCAGTACTACACCCATTCTTCTGCGAGTATGTACTGCTTCTACACATATGGTGGCCAATGTTAATACTTTGCACAGGAGCATGACTCGAGATACTTTTATCAGAATGTAGCCCAAGACATGCTCAGCTTCGTCTATATCAAGAAGTAAGCACAAATTTTCATAATGATTGTGATTATGATATTAATAAACCTTAGGCTGACAGCATGTCCTGAGAGACACAATAGCTGGAAGCCGACACAGCAGATCAATGATATTGGGAATCAAGAAGAGCTTGTTCTTTGCATTCAGGGAATTATTTGCCAGAAGGATTTGCCTCCAATCAGAAAGCCTCATAAAATGTGAGTACTCTGACATAATTGCTAGTAGCATTGTCATTGCTTCTCACTGTGATTTTTTTACTCTAGTGAGATCAGACAACGAAGATATCTATGACAATCAGTCACCCTCACATCACTAGGGTCTTCAAGCATGAGGGACTCTATATCAGCCATTCATGAGATCCACCACACCTTTTCACAAGCAGTTCCTGACAACAGCATGGAAGAATGGGTACCAACCATGTTTGAAGACTATCAAGCTATTGATATGGGCAACTGCTATTTTACAAATTGAAAGGATGTCTCATCATCTGAAGTGGTAAGATTCAAGACTGGTGTGGATCCAGATGGCATACTTGAGGCAGCATCAGAAGGTGCAGATGTTGTTCACACATGGGAAAATGAAGTAGAATACTTCGAGATAAGCATGGATACCAGGGGTCAGAAAAGGTAATCTCTCAATATATACTATTTCTATACAGCCAAGTCATATTGCAACCAATGCAGATATGATGTTATTCAGCCCATCAAATTCAGAATTGGTTATATTGTTGAAGCCCAGGTGTCTTTCATTATTGTCCCTCTCAAAGGGAAAAAATTCAAAATGATCATCGTATTGTGTGCCCTTACCCTACTTGATAGTACACCACTCAAAGTAAGTTATGGTATTACAAGTAACATATATTGACTAATGCACCACAGGATGCAGAAAAGGCCAAATATTATGAATGTTTACAAGAGATTCCACAACTGCCCTCACTAAAGCAGAAAGAAGGATACTATGAAGATGAGGAAGAAGAAACCAGGGTCAAAATGCATAGAATGTCGATTGATAAACACTAGTAGACAGTCGATGTTTTACCTGATGTTATATATGACATAACAATCCTGTCTCTACTAATAAGGATAATAAGGTAATAGTACACCACTCAAAAGAAGTTATGGTATTACAAGTATCATATATCAATTGACTAATGCACCACCGGATGCAGAGAAGGCAAAATATTATGAATGTTTACAAGAAATTCCATGACCACTCTCATTAAAGTGCAAAGTTGGATACTACAAAGATGAGGAAGAAGAAACCATGGTCAGAATGCATAGAATGGCAATTGATAAACACGAGTAGTACAGTCAATGTTTTTACTTTAAGTTATATATGTCATAGTGATACTGTCTCTACTAATATGGATAGTAAGTTAATGATCATTGATACCAATTTGTAATGTGATATTGAAGTTAATTAGCTATAGCATATGAGGATTAACTTCGTTAAGGACTCATAACCAGCAATTGAAATAGCCAGTTGAAAAATTTCCTTTTATACTCGAAATCCACGTCTTGGCTAATTTTTGCTCCCACGATCAGTAAAGTAAGTAATTTTTGTAATGGTTCCTCAGTAATTACTGACCGTGGGAAAAAGGAAATGTTTTTTGTGAACTACTGAATTTTTCTTCGATTCCTGGTTGTAAGAATGAGTCTTTCTTAACTTTGTTAAGGACTCATAACAGGTGCATTGACACTGAGTCCCTTGTTACCAGCTCTTCCTACATCACTCCCCACCTCTACATACACCAATCTACCCCTCTACAGATACTGCTTTGGTTCCAGAGGGTGTGCAAACCCAGTAGACAGTACCCTGTCTCACACTCCCCTCACTTCTCCATACTTCCCTTCTTCTACACCCATGTAGAGTCTTCCTCAGTCATGTACTGATCTAAATATATATGTAGTGGAAGCTCACAATGGGAAGAAGAGACCCCTGCTTATTTTCCCTTGTTCAAGGGAGAATGTGATTGCATGCTTAGACATTGGTGAAAAAGTGAACATAGATGTTTAAAATCACTATATATACTATATACAAAAAAAACAAAGGGAAAGGGTCAGGAATGAGTGGACAGGCATGCTCATTGTCAGGGATGATGAGCACGATGGTAGCTGAAGCTGTCACGGTGGCACATGTTGATCAACGGTGGGATATGATGATCGGACAGTGATCGGGGTGGGAACAGTGGCAGGAAGCTGTCCCGCACATCCCTGGACCTATGCTTATGTGAGCATAGTGTGTACACTTACCTTGGTGATGTCTAAACAGCACCTGGGGAGGGAATCAATGCTGGTGTAGGGTTTTATTGAGATCGAGCCTTGTGATGCTAGGTCACGAGCATGATGACCTACTATAATAAGGCTGTTATTGTGGGAAAGTCAGGTGCATGCTGGGTCACTATTTGTATTTATTATTGCCCGTGTGTAACCCCACTTAGAACAGCATTGAATAGTGATAACTAAGTGACTCGGGCTCAGGTTCTGAGAAATTAATCAAGTCTGGTCTTAAAAGTGTGTGCCAAGTACAATAAAATATGGTACGTAGCCAACTTGAATGTGCAAATGATATGTTCTGGTGCGATACGTGTTATGTGAATGAACGAGATATGCATAGATGATGGATGCGATGTAATGACGGTCCAGGTGTGCATGAAAGAGTGCGGAAAAAATGTAGAACATATCGATGATAAGTAAGCAAAACGAGACGAAAGAGCAAAATAAGACCACAAGCGACAGAAAAGAAGAAAAAAAAGAGATCCATCTCTTCAAGATCTCCGCCAAATGGTAGCCTCACCTACCAACCCCGCCAGCATACATATACGTGTCAAAATCACCCCGCCCAGATATCAATATCGCAAACCAACCAAACATGGACATCAAGAAGCGCACCATCCACGCTGGGTCTGCGCCAAGTCCAAGCCCGGGGCGCAATTGCATTGCGAGAGCAATATCCAGTGGAGAACGCGGAATGCTGCGGCGGGGTGAAGAAGGGGCGAGTGGTAGATTATCGGCACTCGTGACCACAGGGTTGGACGATTGGGCCTCGGACGGTGGGAGCGTGGCGGACACTGATGATGATGGTGAGGGAGACGAAGGGAGAGGTTTGGTGGCCGGTTCCGGAGAAGGGAAGGTTCCTGGAAGAGAAGTCGATAGTTTGATTGGAATGGGCAAGGGAAGGTTGTGGGTTTTCTCCTGTTTGTCCGAGTTAGTGCTGTCCTTTACTGCAAGCTCATCAGGATCCTTTTCCACCATCTTCTCGTTCTCCGTGACATCGGTCAACACCTTCATCTTCATCCTCATATCTGGGCTGGACCTCGGGCGCCCGCCCACGTCCGCAGACGCAGCAGGAAGACCAAGTGCCGGCGCATCTGAAGCACGAAGGGACCATGCTGGGCGCGTAGCTGAACTTGGCGTTGGTTCGGAAGCAATTGGGCTTGATGTACTAGAAACTACAATCGGCGTGTGCAACGTAAAGGGTGATGCCGGGGTTGACGTTGGAGTAGTCAGCCCCGAATAATCTGATCTAGCATCCAATCGACAAGGCGATACGGGAGGCGACGTGGGTGGGGTGGGCGTTTGCGTTGGTATCTTTATGGTTGGTGCGGAAGGCTTTTGAGAGAAAAGCGTAGAGGGTTGTTCTGGAAGAGGGAGTAGATCGGGGTCAGGGAAGTCTTCCTCCTCCTGATTCGTAGTAGTCGAAGGAATCAATAACGGCTCTAGTATGGTGGTCGTGGTGGTCGTGGTGATAGGTAATATGTCATAAACATCATTAGAATCGTTAACGTTGGTTGTTTCTTGGCTCTCAAGTTGAGGTATGTCGTGAACGAGAGCTTCGACCTGAGCAGCGAGTGACTCCATCTCGACGGTCATCTCTTTTACAGCATCGATCTTCATGACAGGCCCCATGTTCTCCTCAAAGGCCGGCTTCTCCTCAAACACGGGCTCCAGGACCTGCACGTTCTTCTCAACCTGTACCGGCGCCAGAACATTCCCGCCTTCTACACCATGTTCCACCTCGACAACGTCGTTCCAGACGACTGTAGGCTCCTCTGAAAACCACGCCTCTTCCTCAACGGCCATGGGTACAGATTGATCCGAATCGACGCCACGAGAACGATCTTCATCAACAACATCCCGTACACCATCGCTCCCATTACCATCAAAGCGAATCAGATCCTCGCCGTCCCCAACATCCACACTCAACTCCTCCACTCTCTCCATCGCCGTTCCAAAACCCCAGGCATCGTCCGCTCCATCGGCGCTCGCATCGGCATCCCACGACCATGATGCACGAGGGGATGGTGGGACAACCGACACCGCTGGGAAAGGCTCACCCATGTCAAGAGGCGAAGGAGAGCGGGATATGTCAACGAGGCTCGTGCCTGAGATTGGAAGTGGGGAAGTGTGTAACATGCCGAGGGGTGGAGAGTATTGCGGGGATGGAGAGGGGGAGCGGGAGGGGAAATAGGACGAACCGAGAGAAAGAGACTCTTTATCCTCGCTCTCGTTGTCATCCATGGGCTGCTCCGTTTTCTGATCCTTGTGATCGTCCACATCATGTTCAACCTCATGTTGAACAGGCGCGAGCGCCACCTCAAGGTGTGCATCGCCGTGTACAGCCTCCCGATCGACAACACCTTTCTCGTCCTCGTGTATGCGCCCAAGATCTGCATGTGGGTTCTCATCGATGTCAGCAAAGGTTCTCCTGCCGATGCCGGCCATGCCAGACTCAGCCGAGGGCATGTGCTCTTCCTCGTCGCTAAGATCGACCAGTTTCACCTCCTTAGCCTCCGGCTCCCCGTTCCACTTGGCTGCAGAGAACGGCAGCGGGAAGACGGGTGCAGCCTCCAAGTCCTTCGTTACACCACCAACAGGCGAGGGCGAAGGCGGCGTGATAGAGACTAGCTCAATCGCATCGGTAGGAGATGGCGAAAGTGGGGAAGAAATATCCCTATCTTTGCCTTTGTTGGACCATGCGGCGTTCATGTCTAGGCGACCAAAGTAAAGTCCTGGTGGTGGGGGTGTCAAAGGAAAGCCGGCGGTACTCGGAGTTGGGGGTTGAGGGTAAATGTTGTGGAAGGAAGGGACAAGATCGGGCGTAGGCAAAGAGAGTTGATTTTGGGATCGCTTGAACGCAGCCATCAGAGGATCTTCTTCGCTGTCTTCATCAAAGTCATATGCCCAGCCGGGAGAGGCAGACGTTGGCTTGGACGTGGATGGACGATTTGGACTTGGCAGTGGCATTGGAATAGGAATAAGGGGACCAACTACAGCACCTGGGGAGAAGCGATGTGTACCAACGTCTGAAGAGGTAGTAGCTTTGGAGAAGGAAGAGTCTTGTGATGAAGCGGAGATCTCGGCAGAGGAAGAAGAGGAATTCGAGGCAGAGAAGTCGATGAGAAGGGCTTGTGGAGAAGGAGTGGGGGGGGAAGAAGCGGAAAGAGGAGATGAGGATGAAGGCACCGGCAAATGACGGGTGGGAACACTGAGAGACTTGCTCCTTCTATGCGAGTACGACCTAGACTTTGACTTGTGGTCATTAAACATGGAGAACTTGAATGGATTTCGTGGGGAACGGATCGGAAACGCAGAGGGAGGTTGCGGGTCGAATGCGGGAAGCATTTCTAGGCTCGAAGAACGAGACAGAAGACTGTTTGTGTCTTTGTCTTTCCCAACATTGGAAGAGCCAGCAAACACTCCAAAGTGAGCGCTTGCCAGTGGAATCGGGGTCGGGATAGACTTCACAGAAGTCGGCAGTAGCTCGACTCCCACAAGACCCAAGCGACCCTTCGCACCCTTGCCTTTCCCACGAAGCCAGTTGTAGTTTGGGAGAAGACTGGGTTTGTGGCGTCTTACAAAACGGACAAGGAAGAAACCAGCAATAATAAAAACTACAGTAAGGGCCACCAGCGCATACAATGCAACAGAAGACGGCGAGTTTGGTTGAGGAGTGGGTGAAGGAATAGCAGCGCGAGGTGACAACGCATGCCTAGCATAAGTACAATTTAGTGTTGCAAAACATACTGAAATAATACAAATCCACTTGCAATTCTGAAAGGTACATGGTGGTTGGAAGAAAAGACGATCAACCACGTTGAGGCCGTCGACAACAAACCCAACAACACCAACACGAGGAAAACACGCTATGTAGCTTCATCTTATCTTATCCTCATGTTTGAGTCCGCTGTACTTAATGGTTTATCCACCCCGTGCTGATTCATAGGAGGGAAGCCGGGCACCACATTGTTCTGAAGTCTTACAGTACGATCCGGGAAATAAACAAGAACGATGGCACACCCAATTCTACATTGGTCTGATTATGATAGGTGCGACAAGCTCAAAAATGACTATTAAACAGACATTGGATACTGAGACCAAACACTGGCACACAGCCTATAGTACCTCCGCATGAATAAGAAATCACCAGCGAATTCTTTTGACTCTGTGTGAGGTCAATTTTATGCCAATCAGCATGCGCACCAAGCAGTGACTCATTTCATATATCGTGATAGCGTTCAGTCGCTCACTGGCAGCCGCAACCACCATCACTGACCATTCGGACCATTCCGCGGCGGCTGCTTGAGTCTCAGACTTGTGAATTCCAGGATGAAGATGAATCTCTTGGCCGTTGCCTGTAACCATGTTTCATCTGTAGCCTGGCAACATTCGCCTCGTCTTTCTTCTCTGGACTGATCGGGAATCTGCCCCAACGGCGAGGTCGTCACCACTGGTCGTCACTGCTCTGTGAAGTCAAAGGCTCACAAATTAATGCATCCAGACAAGGCGTACCGGTTACTCGCGGCCGTCTAGCCGCAACACCAATCATGTGGGATATATGCTATCAGAACCCAGTGATCCTTGTGATTTGTTGCCAGGGCCTCTTTGTGCGTCTTGGAATTCCACTTTGCCAGTATCCCTTGATTCTTTGCGAAGTACAGATATCCCATCGCCAGTGCGGAATGCCGTGAGGTGCCATGCAAACTACCAGTAGCCAGCATGACTGATGTCTGGACACTAGATTGGTTACGCCTATTGTACGCTGCTCCAGTTGGCATCGGGATGCTGGGCTGGCGAATCTGGAGTCCAAATTCCTTTTCTTTCTAATAGAACTCTTGGATGAACATAAATAGCTGACCATAGGGATGTCGCCCGTACTATTCAACATTAACTTTACACCCCTCGCATCCCTCCAACACTCTCCCCTCCTATGAACACTGCGGCTATGTCAACGGCGACATTTCATAATGATAAAGGAACGGTGCTTCCGATTACACATTTTCCTGCTCCCGGCGGCCGGGATCCGTCTATCTACTCTTCCTTTCCAAAACCTACAAAGATTGCTAGCCCGGGTTGCCTGTACGTAAATCTCTTGATCTTCAACAATGTCCATCGTACCTAAGTACCTTTAAGTGGACTTTTCTCCACCGCATCTACCACATTGGTTCTATCACTGTACAACACAAATATTCTCCACATAAGCACGCCCAACATCGTTGTGGGCATGGCTCTATTTACCGGTGGACTTGCGCAGTTCGTTGCGGGGATGTGGGAGTATCCCAGAGGAAATATGTTTGGCGCTACGGGTAGGTTCTATTAGCATTCGTTCTTTCCCAATTATCTGCTTGCCATGACTCCTTTCCGGGGAAGAGATATATTTCTCCCCCTATGCCGTGACGCTGAACACCAGTTTTTAAAATTGGCAACATGGAGGCTAACGATTTTCCATGGTTAGTGTTCACAACCTACGGCAGTTTTTGGATGTCGTATGCCACGATTCTCATTCCCAGCAGTGGCGCCATCGATGCGTACGGAACTAATACGTCAGAGTTTAAGAACGCTGTTGGCATCTACCTCATAGTTTGGAGCTTGGCGACTTTCATGTTCACGCAAGTTGAATTTGTGATCATCCAAGTGAATCAACTCACAACTCTCTGCAGAATTGCCACGCTTCGTACGAGCGTTGCCTACATTGCTCTTTTCATTTTCCTCGGTCTAACATTGGGTGTACTTGGCCTCAGCGAACTTCATAACACCGGCTCTACAGGGTACGTCCTTCGACATCCACATTCAGACTTACACTCTCATATCTGAAACATCAGCCTTATCAGAGCGGGCGGGGTTCTAGGCATAATCACTGCGTTAATCGCGTACTACATCGGACTCAGCGAGCTCCTTGCTGCAGACGAACACTCACTCTTCGTATTACCAACCGGCGTAATCAGAACAGCCAACTGTGACGATTAGAGAATGTATTGCTGATGGTAGTAGCAGTTATTCTTACCAGTCTTGATCTTATGGTGTCTTCCCTTCATTTCTTACCGTCCCAGAGATTGCTTTTATTAATATAGCTACAGTGTCTTGATTCTGTTGATCAATTATTGCATGGAAGTAATGCGAAAGTAAAATTTACTACGTGGGTAGATCAGTACCCTTCACAGAGCCAGGTTTGCAATTTTGCAAGGCAAGACTCGCGAGCCGCCGAACGACTTGACGTATAACAGTGGGGATGTCCAATTCCTGTAAAATATTGATGAAATCATCACAGGCCTGTCTTACATAACCATGCCAAAACTGTTATGGTATACTCATCACACAAGCTTACGAACGTGCCTCCGGCACTCGGCTCGCGTTGCTCGCCTTGTTCCTGCAGCACTTTTCTCCAGCTTGTTGGGGCACTCCGCCCCCAAACCCCCGGCTGCACCCCACTAATTTACTCAGTGAGACAACACACACAGGGACCTTCGGCCCCTGTATGTTTCCATGTCATCATCACAAACTTGTTATTTACATTTTGATATCCCTATATACATTAGGGTTGTTCACAGTAGCCATTTTCGGGCCATTTTTGGCTCATTTTCAGTTTCATTTTTCTTCCATTTTTCAAAAATGAACTTGAAAATGAGATCAAAAATGAGTCGGAAATGATCATTTTTCAAAAATTGAACCCTACCCTCGCTTCTTCAAAAATGGTCATTTTCTGGCTCATTTTTGCTTTCATTTTTGTTTGTAACTTCAAACTCCACTGCGTTCATACCACTAGTACTCTTGACGACACCACCACCACTTCTCACACATGACAGCCCATGACAGCCCATGATGCCCCACTCTGCTCCCTCTCCTTCCTGCTCAGCGCTCCTCCCTTGCATGTTCCACAGCAATATCAACCACCACTCCTATGTTCCCACACCTTATGAACCAACAGCAAAATGTGACTGCAGGTGTGTGGCCACATCACACGTGAAATCTTGTGTCGACAACAGTATGGGCCTTTCGCAACAATGTAAATAGCTATTGTATCTTTTTAGCCTACTAACATTCTCATTTTGTTCTTTTTCAAGTTATGTCACCATAGGGTGAATCCAATAGCACCACCAGCACTGAAAAAGCACAAGGAACAATGGCACCAGCCCCCAGCCCTTGACAAGGACAATAACTACCATGACTACCATGACTTGAGGAGAAGAGGGCAATGATGACCCAGCACCCATCCTCCACCACTGCGAGCACTTGCTCGATGGGTGGATCAGGTGTTTGAGGTAAGGAATGAACAATGACTGAGGAAAATGCAGTTGATTGACTTGGGGGGATGTAGCAGAGATCCAGCCCTTTATGTAGGTTTTGGAAGTGTGCACAGACCATGTCCAAAACCTTTAAATATGGTTATGGTCTGGCTCTCTGGATTCCACTCATCCCCCACTTCTCTACTCTACTACATGCTCATGCTGTTACTCTACTCTCCTTGTCAGATCGTGTGTGCATCTGTGGTGAGGGTGTTCATTGTTCATTGCTCATTTCCTCTGGTTCTTGAGAATCCTGGGACTTGGGGTGGGGGGGCACCATCCATCTGCAGATTGGTGGGTTCAATGGTGAATTAACACTGCTGGCTCAGGTCAGAGGCTCTGCTCTGGGAACTGGGGGAGACCAAGTCAGGGGGAGCAGGCATTCTTGATGGTCTGGGCAGCCCCAGGGTTGGCAGATCTTGCTGTTTTGGACTCTCTGGGTGCTTTGGCACCCAGGGATACTACTCATTCATGGGGTGGTGCTCCTGGTGCACCCCCTCAACAATGTTCTGAGCACTGTCCCCACAGTTGCTGTTCACTTATGCCTCCTGGCTGTCAGAGGGCAGCTGGGGTTCTGTTTTCTCCTTTCAATGGTGCCAGAATGGGGCTATCTGCGCTCCACCCTTGATGTGATCCCAGGAGCATTCACTGGGGGGCCTGGATCTGGGTAGGGCCCTGCCACATGTTTCTTCACATGCTGAGTTCCTTGGCTTCTACCATCATTAACTCATCGCTAATGGACTTGTTTGTTCCCTGCACCAAAACTACCAACATCATCCCCCTAAACCAGACCACATGCACCTGTGTGCATGTACAACAACTACTATGATGACGAGGATCTCCTCGACTATGTGTTCCCTGACTATGGGCCCCTTATGCCTGCCTCTTGGGGTGGGCATGGTTCTCCCAGCTTGGGTAGTGATCTCACTGATCTCAAGCTAGATGGCTTCGTTTGAGGCCCTGATGGGGTCTACTACCCCATCAATGACCTTGTTGATGGAGAGCTGGTCCTCCTCCAGGACACAGAGGTGGAGGAGGAGGATGAGCTCCATAACTGTGCAGCAGCAGAGGGCTTTGCCATCTGCTCTGAGATCCAGGCATTGCTGGGACATCTTTCCCAGCATCAAGCTGGTGCCACTCAACACCTTGCAGAGAGTCTGCAGGGCACATTCATGGATGATGACCCATTATCATCCACACAGCCTGCAGGGTCGTCCACTCCCTCTGGGGCATACAATCTTGCAATACTACCACCAGAGAGTCAGCAGTGTGTTGCAGCTGAGTTCTCTGCAGTGGAACATATGCTCTGCTTTGTGGCCATGTGGCTCTGCAGTGTGGATCCTTCAACCATCCCCCTTGAGGACCAAGGGCGGCTGGCCATCTATGCTGGGCAGGTGTGGACCACTGCCCTTCGATTTCCCCAAGTCAGGCAGATAGTGGAGGACTCCTGCATGCCTCTCCCTATGGAGACTGTGCAGTCAGGGACTGCCACCCCTGTGGCTCCCTTAAATGAGGAACCCTTGTCCTCGAATTGGCATCATTGGCCTTGCCACCACCCTTGCTGCAATTAGGTGCATGGCTCAAAGCCATGCACACACACACATCTTATTTGGGCCCACCATGCCTGGTGCATGGGGGCTTGTTGCATTGCACTCCCTGCTATGGGGGGGTGCACAATGTAGGGTTAGGGTTAGTCTCAACTAACCCTGACCGGATGGGCCTCGGCCTGTCAAGCCTTGGATTGCGCTGAGAGCTTCAGCTCCCCCATCCATATTTGTGTTGTGGTGCCTGCCATGTTTAACTCTCCTTCTTTGGGGGGGGGGCTTACAGTGAATCAATACTGCTTGGTGACTGCCCTGGCTCTGGCTGGGTTAGCAGCTGGGGGGACCACTGAAAGTGCTGGCTGATGGTACAACTCTGGCTTGCTGGGAGGCACTGCTGCACCTTCCCCTAATGGCTCTCCTTCCCGCCTCACCAGGTGTTCTCAGCCTGCCCACATAGTGGTTGTTATGTATGAGTTTCTTGGTAGATTGTGCAGGTCTGGGTAGTCATAGTGTGTAGCTACTTGGTTTGTATGTCTGCCCATGGACTGCATTTGAGCCCTGCATTATAAATTGTTGACAAAAAAAAAAAAAAAAAAGAGAGAACAGGGGACAAGGCAGTGCCCTGTCCCACACCCATGTCAGCAGGAAAACTGCCCAACGAGAAGGAGTCCCATTTGTAGGTGGTACAATGACCCATAAGGTACAAATGGAAGAACTTGACCACCACAGGTGGAAAACCAGACTGTGAGATGATGTCCAACAGAACCAAATGGTTCAAGGATGGGAAGAACTGAGCAATGTCGAAACTGATGATGCTTGTCTGAAGGCCTTCAGCACAGCCTGCCCTGATCAGGTGGGTGAGGTAAATGCCCACATCCTCAGTGGAATGCTGGGTGATGCCCCCAAACTGGTTAGGTTGGAAGGTGCTGTGAGCAAGCATCTTTTTGACCAACTTACCCAAGGTGTTCAGGAGCACAATGGGCCTGAACGACTTGGGAGTAGAGTAGTTGGGCTTTCCTGGCTTTGGTATAATAACCAAAAGGGACTCCTTAAAGTGAGAGGGCCAGTGGCCCAGCAAGATGCAAGCTTCCACAATGCGAGTAAGGAGGGACACAACCTCCTGGTCGTGGCACCACTGTTTGAGAACTGACCATGTGACATATCAGGACCTGGGGCAGAGTGCAACGCACATGCCTGAAGGGCCTCCTGCATTTCCAGCATGGAGAAGGGGACCCACTCTTGCATTGGGAGTGGGGGATAGGCCTCCAGATAGGACAGGTCAACTGCCCGGTCATTGGCAGCATTGTAAGTCCCATCCAGAGCATCCCAGAGAGACTCCAGGTTGTTGCAAGGGGGACCCCTATAAGAGATGGCCTCGTACGACAGGAGGTTGTGTTGGATGATGTAATCTGACACATGATGGATTATATAATATGGGTGTCCCCCTTAACGGATGTATAGTATGCATTAAATCCTCTCCTGCTGTCTGTGGAAACAGTGGTCAAGTCTGAGGTCACATTGAGAAGTCTGGTTACATATAAATCAACTTGTTGTATTGAACCCAGCAAGACCTGATACATAGCTCAGTTGGTGGAGCATCTGGTATATGTCCAGTTGGTCCTGGGTTCAATCCCCAGTCTGGTCATCTTTTCTGTCTTAATAGGTTGTGCTTGCGGGTCCATGCCATGAGGTCCCACGGCCTCTTATTAATAGAGGCAATCTCCTCGATATGTTCCTCGAAGAAATTCTGCTTAGCTGCCTTCATGGTAGAGTGGTAGGTGCACCACTTGCCCAGATCCTGGTCGACCTGGAAATCTGCAAGGGTGTCAGTGCAGTCCTGATCCCACCACCCCTTGGAGTGGCAGGAAGACTTAGATTCACTGGAATGGTCAGACCACACCTTGGCAAAGGCAGCGGAGATTGCTGAAACAACCTCCTCCAGCTCTGCAACTGACGTGCCCTGCCATCCAGACAGAGAAGAAAGCACAGATGTGACATCAGCCAGATACTTGGCCTCTGCATCAGACTCCAGTTTGATAGACCACTGGGTGACTGGGACTAAAGAGGCTGGGCTGGGTACAGTGATGACCAGGGGGGTGTGGTCAGACAGCTCCCTAGCATCAGGTAAGATCTGGTGGCTGACACTGATGGATAGCTCCTCATGAATAAACAGAAGATCTATCACCATATGGGACAAGATCTGGTTGAATGGGAAGTGTGTGGGACCAGGCTGCACAGGGAGGCAGTGACTGAGACCCAGGCACTTGGCAGCCGCCACCAGGCACTCTGCATGAACATTGGACTCTGGCAAATAATCCAGATCCCAGCTCTTATGACAGACATTGAAGTCCCCTCCCATGAGCATGAGATTAGGCCAAGTCCAGACCCCCTTGTGGAGGGTGGTGATGGCTGTGTGGTTGGAGTCCAAATATACATTTGCAAACAAGGAACACCCTGCCCCTAACCCTAGGGATAGGATGACAATATCATGGTGATCAATGAGGTCCCTGTGATAGCTGGGCCTCAGAGGCTTAATATGCACATTGAAGTATGTAACAATGCACAGCAGGTCATCTACAGATGATGGGTGGAAAATGCACCCCCAGTTTGGACTGATGGGGGGCCAACAACTGCCTCCCCCTCACAAGAGGAGGAAGATGGGACAGATCTCACAAACACCCATGGGGGCCCTTGTAACAGAATCAAGTCATAATCTTCATACAAACTGGCTAGTAAGGTGTCCATGTATGCATAGTTATGGTTCACATTCTGACAAAATATCCATATCTGAGGAAAACTAGAAAGTCTGTCCATCATTTATGTTTGGCCTCCACCTGCTGCGGGACAGTTAGTATTTGGGGAGTGGGAGCGCTGGCACTCATGTACCTCAGAGTAGCATGCCCTTTTTTTTTTTTTTGTTTTTGTGTCAACAATTTATAATGTGGGGCTTGAATGCAGTCCATGGGTGGATGTACAAACCATGTAGCTACACACTACAACTACCCAGACCTGCACAATCTACCAATAACCTCATATGTAACAACCACTATGCAGGCAGGCTGAGACACCTGGTGAGGCAGGAAGGAGAGCCATTAGGGGGAGGCACAGCAGCGCCTCCCAGCAAGCCAGAGTTGTACCATCAGCTGGCACTTTCAGCAGTCCCCCCAGCCACTAACCCAGCCAGAGCTGGGGCAGTCATTGAGCAGTGTTAATTCACCATAAGCCCCCCCCAAAGAAGGAGAGTTAACCACCTCCGCTGATAATACTCAACCTGATAATCCAACCAAAACACCTAAAATAGATGAATCAAGGTATAAATGCAGGTCAGAGGAAGGGTGCGAGGTGGTCTAAATATCACCCAACACAATTACCGAGATTTCGAATGGGTTTCGATGGCGCAAAATGTGTTCGAACGACTTTCGATCGATCGCGAAGTAGTTTCAAGTAATGGAATAGTGGTCGATAAGGGTTCCAAGGCTGTAACGGGGGTTGTAGATACTATTGGTTTATTTCGAAATGTTCGCGAAGTCGAACGGTGTTACATCCCGTTCCAGCAAACCGGACTTCCATCGGAACCCCGATCATTTTCCGCCGATATTACTTACTGAAACTCACATAGCATTTGATCTCCTGGTTTTAGGTTTATATTACATTACCTTAGTTATGATACACTATCAGCTACAGCCTCGGGCATATCTCCGTCTTACTAGTATAAAAGCTAGCTACTTTTGTTTGTATTCCTTAGTTTGTAAATCAACCAAGTTTACCCATCTCAACCTTTTGTCTTCTCCTCTGACTTCCGGACTTCCCTCGGAACTCCGATCGAATCTCCGTTTACCTCTGTCTTGAAATTAGGACACTTGACGAGGTGAAGGGCGCAACTTCTTATAAGTTGAAGCCAAGTCCTTTCCGATACCCCGTCCGGACTTTCCGATATTCTCCGACGGATCCCCGCCCGTGTTCAGTACTTAACAAACGGAGAGGGAGAAGCGAGTTTCGATGACGTTCGAACAATTTCGAACTTAGTTTTTAAAAACAAAGGATCAATGCGCGAAGTCGATTGATATCGACTTAAGATACTAAGACTACTGGTGAAGCTCAATCTCTATGATTGCTCATTCTTGTCAAGAAATACAGGAGTATATATGTTTTTCTGTGTGATAAGGCTAAAAGGGGAAAATGCCATGAGGGTGGCATGAGGTGAAGAAAACATATGGAAGAACAAAAGATAAGATATCAAAAGGAGATGAAAAGATATCAATGTGAGAGGTAATAAAACGAAATAAGGAAGGTCTATTGTTTGCAAAATGGGTCTAAAACATCGCAAATCACTAAGTACCTTGATCTATACCTTGGATTTGACGTGTACCATGTTCCCATGACCGGAACATGTTGTGCCAAGCTCGGAAATGCAGGGGACATTGGGGGAATCTGTCCGAAGGTCGAAAGGATCGGTCCGATGAAGCCGAGGATGCGTGAAATTGTTCGAAATTGTTCTAAGGGTTCGCGAAGTGGTTCGAAGTCGTGCGAAGCCATTCGACATGGGTTCATCGATGTTCGGGAGTGTTCATCAATCGAATGCGATTTTCGAAAATGTTTGACAATGGTCAGTCAAGGCTGTAGAAGGCGCAAAGAGAGATCGACGTGGTTCGAAACCATTCGAAGCGATTTTGACGAAGTTCTGGATGTTCGATGTGGTTCGTTTTGATGCGATCGACATGTCTCAGACTTACACAGGGCAAGTGGACCTATCACCGCTAACCTGCCAATGGGGAGTGACCACCCCCAGCATGACAGGGATAGACCATCGCAATCCCCAACATGGTGGGCACCACGACACAAATACAGATGGGGGAGCTGAAGCCCTCAGCGCAATCCAAGGCTCAATGGGCCAAGGCCCATCAGGTCAGGGTTAGTCAAGACTAATCCTAACCCTACATTGTGCACCCCCCCATTGTAGGAAGTGCAATGCAACAAGCCCCCATGCACCAGGCATGGTGGGCCCAAATAAGATGTATGCATGTGCATGGCTTTGAGCCATGCACCTAATTGTGGCAAGGGCAGTGGTGAGGCCAATGATGCTGATTTGAGGACAAGGGATCCTCATTTAAGGGGGCCACAGGGGTGGCGGTCCCTGACTGCGCAGTCTCCATAGGGAGAGGCATGCAGGAGGCCTCCACTGTCTGTCTGACATGGGGAAATTGAAGGGCAGTGGTCCACACCTGCCCAGCATAGATGGCCAGCTGCCCTTGGTCCTCAAGGGGGATGGTAGACAGATCCACACTGCAGAGCCACATGGCTGCAAAGCAGAGCATATGTTCCACTGTAGGGAACTCAGCCATGACATGCTGCTGGCTCTCTGGTGGTAGTATCGCAAGATCGTGTGCCCCAGAGGGAGCGGACAACCCTGATGGTTGGGTGGATGATGATGGATCATCGTCCATAAATGTGCCCTGCAGACTCTCTGCAAGGCAGCAAGCAGCACCAGCCTGACACTGGGCAAGGCATCCCAGCAAAGCCAGGATTTCAGAGCAGATGGCATAGGTCAACCGGCCCCTTTTAGAGACTGTGTATTCCTGCAGAATGGCTACCATATTGGGTGCAACACCACTCAGCTAGTGCTTAGGAGACCCACACCCCAGGTACAGACCCAGAGGCACCAACACCCCAGAATCAACTTAAGCCCATACTCCCAAGTATTAGGCAGGAGCAGACTGACAGCGGATTTTGTCCTCTCAAGCCCAGGTAGGGGGACTACCCCATCTGGCTATGGCCCATCAGTTATCCAGGGCGCTACCCCCAGGCCAACTTCCCATTCCCAGGCATGTGGTTCGCTGATGCCTTCTGGTGCAGATCCCCACATGTCCCAGGTCACTGTCTTGCCATGAGCCAACCAGCTGAAACATTCATGACATCATGGAGCCAGAGTTATTTCAGTCCACCATCTGACCTACTACCCATGACTAACATCCACCTACATGTCTGTCATGCTTGATGGAGGTGGGTGTCCTTATCAGATTGTTATCAACCCAATTCCCATACTTATCATCCCCTATCCTTTCGGTCCCATGATTACCCAGACCCTTCGGCAACATGAGGTCCAGGCAGGCACACCACAAATGGCTACTTTGGGGTTACAGATCTCCAGGGATCTCAGGCAGCTTTTTAATGTGGTTCTCACCCACAGTAGCCCTTGACCCCCTTCATGGATCCGATCACAGGGGTAACAGTATTCCAGCTGCAAACTGACCTTACCAAGGCTGGACCCAATATGATAGCCTTTCTGCATGGCCAGGTTCCCTTCCCATGTCAGGATCAAGATCCATTGGCAGGTCACCTGGTTGATTCCATGTGGTGGCGCAGCCTTTGAGGGAATTAGGACCCTGAGGTAACCGCACTGTGAGGGAATCAAACCCCCAACCTTTTGGTGGTGTTTCACCCACTGCAGCAAAGTGGTGTTTTAACTGCTACACCACAGTGTTAAGACAGAAAAGATGACCAGACTGGGGATTGAACCCAGGACCAACTGGACATATACCAGATGCTCTACCAACTGAGCTATCAGGTCTTGCTGGGTTCAATACAACAAGTTGATTTTATATGTAACCAGACTTCTCACTGTGACCTCAAACCATCTATCACTTCTTGACTTGTTACCACCACCATCTGGTGTGGGAACTTCTCCTCACCACTTGGCTCGTTGCCTAGCACTTCAGTCCCCTGCCTGATCTTCGATCAGGAGGGTCTACTACATGCACCTAAGGGTAGTCTGGTGTATTCCAGCTACCCAGGGGCTCCTGCTTGTCCAATCTTGTTGGATCGCGTGCACACCCATGTTGAGGGTGTGTGATGTTTGTCACTCATTCCTTCTGGTTCTCAAGGATCCTGGGACTTGTGGTGGGGCACCATCCATCTGCGGATGGGTGGGTTTGATGGTGAATTAACACTGCTGGCTCAGGCTGGAGGCTCTGCCCTGGGAACTGGGGGAGAATGAGTCAGGGGGAGCAGACAGTCTCAGGGCTCTGGCTGGCCTCAGGGGTGGCAGGGCTTGTCCATTTCGACTCTCTGGGTACTACAGTACTTAGGGATACTACTAGTTCGTTGGGGGGGCCACTGGGGCCCCCCTTCACCATTGTTTGACAATCTTAGCACTGTTCCTGCAGTCACTCTCTCCTCCCTCCCAGCCTTGAAAACTCAGCTGGGGTTCTGCGTTTCCTCATTGGTGTCAGTGCGGGTATCACAGTGCACCACCCTCAAAGCAATCGTAGGAGGTGCCATCACTAGGGGGGCCTGGGATTGAGCAGGGCCCGGCCTTGTGTCTTTTCTCTCACACTGAGTGGTTCAACTTTACTGTCATCTGCTCCTTGCTAACTGACTCATTCCTCACCTACAACACCAACAATGACAACAATCCCCTTCTACCTGGACCACATGCACCCCTGTGCATGTACAAAGGCCACTTTGACTTCAAGGGCCCCCTTGACACTGACATCCCCCTTGATGATGGGGACTCTTTGTGGGCTGGGTCAGGGAGCAATGATACACTCCTCAACCTGGACAACTGGCTACAGGACGATGATGGGGTATACTGCCCCATCAATGATTTTGATGATGAGGTCGAGGTGTTGATGCATGCTCAGTGTCTGCCCTCCCTCCCTCCCGCTTTCCAGGTGGATTCTGTCCACCTTGACATTTTGGAGCTGCCCAATTGTTTGCGTTCACAGCAGGCTGCCACATTTCATCTCCTGTCCAAAGACAACAGGAGGAGTATGTTTCTTGAGGATGGCTCCCCCAACTGGGACCACCATCTCACTGTGCCTGCTCTCTCTGGAGACTTCAGTGCATTTATCCGGCTCCCAACAGTGGATGCTTTGGTGCCAAACTTCAGGCTGCTCTTCACATGCTCGCCACTGCGTCCCTCTGGTTACACAGTGCCAAACCATCTTCCATCCCTCCTGAGGCCCAGGAGCTGGTGTGGACCTATACTCTGGGGCTGCTTGACAGTGCAGAACACTTCATTCCCCCCAATGAGAACAGCACATTCAATGTGCCATTGATGTCATCGGCTCCACCGGTGGCTTCAGGATCTGCTGCCACTGGCTCTGCTGGGCAGAGTAGTAGCAGTGTGAAGGGGAATTCCTCATCCTCTAAATGGCGGCATCAACACCGCTGATTCTTTGAGGTTAGGGTTAGTCTAGACTAACCCTAACCTTGCACATCAGCATCCCTGCTCCTCGGCTTCAGCCTGTGGGTGGCCTATTTATGTGGGCCTTGCACCCTCCACGTGCAGTCCACTATGGGATGTCATGTTCCCTCCCCCATTGAGTCGTGGTGCTCCAGAGCACTGTTGGTTATGGGGCCTGTGATGTGCTTGGCTGGCGCTGTTCTCGCCCTGGGACCTCTTGGGTCCTGGGTGTGGCCCATCTGTTGATGGGTTTTCCCACCTGTGATGTCTGTGGCAGTTGTTATCCTCATTCTTCTGGGGGGTGTTTTGTTACATTCTGTTCCACCCGATTCGGACTTCCGATGGAACACCACTCCAAACTCTGATATATGTTGAGATCGATCAGATTCCATTCCAGTGCATAGTGTAGACTTCGTACATAGTTACTGTAGTTACTCATAGGATTTTACCTCGGGTTAATACCTCATGTACTGCCCGTACTGCCGACAACAGCTAACATACATAGCTCTTACCTTGGTCTCCGATTGGATCTCCAATCTTGGATTTCATATTAGTATTTAAACTTAGATATTTCGTTTGTATTCTGCAATTCGAATATCATACGTTTCACATGTTATCATACGTTATTCACCCTCTTGTCTTTGTCTTCGGACTTCCGATCGGTCCCCTACTCAAATTCCTGATCATCCTCCAGTAAATTGAACACCATAACAAGTGAAGGGTGCAACTTCTTAAAAGTTGAAGCCAAGTTCTCTTCGATACCCCTCCGGATTACTGATCGGTTCCCGCATGGATTCCCTTTCAACCTCAGTTTATAACAGGTTTACAGTGAATTAACACCAATCATGTCAAACTGGATCTGGGGCTTGTATGGTGGTTCTAGTAACTGAGGGGTCACTCCCTGGTGAAAAACTCGCTGTGCCAGTTGCTGGGTTTGGGGGCATGTTCTCTGGTCAGCCAGGGGGGTGCTGCATGCCCCCTCCCTTTTGGTTTTTTCCTTTCCATTCATATCTGAACATTATTTGTGTGCTGCTAGTTACTGAGGACTGGTAGACAAATGGCCATTGCATAGTACATAGTCTAGCTACTTTGGTTTG
Source organism: Tricholoma flavovirens (assembly GCA_003313805.1). Lineage (NCBI taxonomy): Eukaryota > Fungi > Basidiomycota > Agaricomycetes > Agaricales > Tricholomataceae > Tricholoma > Tricholoma flavovirens. Next base: position 33,531 of record QLOK01021741.1, read on the forward strand.
TAAGTCCACCCATGGACTGTGTTTGTGCCCTGCATTATAAACTGTTGAATTAAAAAATTTAAAAAAAAAAGGTTTCTTGTCCTCCCTTGCTCTCAGTTCCCTCCTTGCTCGGCTTGCTCCTCACCCCTTGCTCTTGAGTCTTGATTCATTTTTATTTTCTGTTGGTATTGTGCTCTCCTGTGTGCTCTGTTCTCTGTTCTATGTATATATTAGCTCTGATGTGTATTCAATGTTTTTCTGAATCCTTATGGGCTGTTTGTGCTTGAGACAAGTGTGAATTAAGAATATCATTATACATGTTATCAAAAATAGCCTAGCATAACTAGTACAACCTTGTGAGCTATGCAAGGCTCAGACAGCTTGCATAGATGCCATCCTAGCATGGAACTGATCTGTGCATGTACCTCGGAAGCCTTGGGGGCTTAGGTGTGCAGGCACTCATTGCTAGTCCATGGATGGCTATGCTTCATGCAGACTTTTTTGCTGATGTATGTAAGTTCCATCCAAGTATTAAGTTAATATGTTACTTTGAAATACTGAATAAAATAGCACTGACTGGCTTGGATCTCTATTCTAATTGAATGCCAATGATTGGTGAAACAGTCAATCAGCATTGAATGTAAAAGAGACTAATGCTGTGCCAGCTATTGTTTGCAACAAACAAGCAGAGTTGAACAGCGTCAAGTATCTGACAAAACATTCATCCACCAATGGCTTATCTGTTTCTCTACTGTGCTATATTCTGCTACTTGTCCAGTCTTTGTTTCTCTTCATTTGACAGCTATAGTACCTCTGAAAATAACCAGTGAGTCGATTGCATTTGAGCATTATTGGCGATAGTTCTGACACTCCCCATAGACTAGACACATTTCTGCAGCTCAGACCTTGGACCAACATTCAGCTGCAATCAGTCAATGTTAGCTTTATTGAATTGAAGAGGTCTTTACACTCCCCCCCCCCCCAATCCGAGCAGACTCTGCTCGGACACTCGGACAGTCCTAGGATAGTCCTAGGACTTTGCTCGGACTTTGCTCGGACTTTTTTGGCTGAGAGTCCTGCCAAACTGGATGTCCAGTCCGAGCTGAGTCCTCGGACTGTCCGAGCATCCAAGCGGAGTCCAAGTGGACCAGCACTTGTACAGTCCTAGGACTGTCCGAGTTGGCAACCTCCTTATTATGTAATACTTAAAAAGAGGTGCACAGCTGAGACTTGAACACTCGACTTTGGGCATTTACAATAAACATTAGGCACAATTAACCACTGCACCACAACAGCTTATTTTACATACACATTACATAGACCACATACCACTAACCTACCAAACCGGGATGACGCAGCCGTTTGCTCACCATGCGGCCTATTTCATCGACACTTTCCCACCCTTTCCACCACCACCTCCAACCTTCAACACACATCCTAGGACCCATCGACAACCATCGACAACCATCGCCAACTTCAAAATGCATTGAACCCGGTCAAATACCACTCCCAAGTCCCAAGCCCATGGATTGCCCCCCACATCAATGGGATCTGTGACCTGAGGCCAATGCAAGCGAGCCACGTCAGCGGTTGATAATGAGGGCATGCAATGAAAAAAGAGCAAAACAGACCTAGGGGAGGATGAACCAAGCAAGGGGGGCAAGAAAGCCAAGAAGCTAAGAGACAAGAAGACCAGGTAAGTGAGTCCCTCGAGCGTAATTCAATGCTAACGAACAATAGGAAAACTTCGGCCGTCAGCGCACGCAAGGATGCACATTCAGTGGTGGCTGGGCCTCCTGCTCAGCTGCCAAGGTATGTCATATTAAAATTATTTTCTTCTTATTCAAACTAATTACTTTATTTACAGGACCAAATGCTTGATGGATGAGAGCGGCATCGGTGTCACTCCACCAAGGCGCTCTTGCGCTGTCGCAAGTATTTTACCACCCCCACCCCAGAACTCAGCAAGTGCCTGCCAGTGCCAATCCGAGGAAGAGGAAGCTGACGACGAGGACGAAGAGGACGAGGAAGAAGAGGACAAAGGAGATGATGAAGAAGAGGACAATGAAGAAGAAGAGGATGACAACAAAGCAGATGACGACAACGAAGAGGACGACAATGAAGAGGACGACAATGAAGACGCCAACCAGGAGAACAACAACGAAGACAACAATGAAGATGACAACAATGACAACGAAGGGGCAGACAACAATGAAGACGAATGCCACACAAAGCTGAAAGCCAGCACCAAGGGCACCAGAGCCAACGCCAACGCCAACACTTGCACCAGCACCCGCAGGAACAGTGCCAACACCAGTGCCAACACCAGCAGGCACAGCACCAACACCAATGCCAGCGAGGACAGCCGCAACACCAACACCAGCAGGGACGGCACCAACACCAATGCCAGCCGCAATGCCAACACCAACGCCAGCACCAGCACCTGCAGGAATGGTGCCAATGCCAACACCAGCAGGGACAGCACCAATGCCAATGCCAGTGGGGACAGCGCCAACGCCAATGCCAATGCCAGCAGGGACAGCACCGATGCCAATGCTGGGGGGGACAGCACCAACGCCAGCAGGGATGGCCACAATGCCAACACCAGGGGGGACAGCCGCAACATCAACGCCAACACCAGCGTGCACGGCACCAACACCAACGCTAGCAGGGACAGCTGCAATGCCAGCACCTGTGGCAGCAACAGGATGAACGGCCCCAATGCCAGTGCCATCCCCAATGCAGCCGACACCGCTAGTTCGCAATTTCATTATTTTTCTCATCTTGCTCACTGACAGATTAATTTTTTTACTAGATTCTGCCCCTGTAGAACGAGGTAAGTTACTGTGTATTTAATGTGTAGATTATGTTGGATGCCCGGTGTTTAGATATTCATATGCAAAGTCCTCCTCGCCTTGATAGAAGTTTTATGATTGATTTGCAAGGAGCCTCCTGTGTTACTGGTGGGATTCTACGTGGGCGAGCTCAGGGGAATGTGTTTAATAATGCTGACGCTATTCCTCTTGACTATGGGCTTGAACATCGCATTGGTCGGGTACAGGTGTACACTGCATATGCTGATCCGACTATTGCGAAGCCTCACATGGAGCTCAAACATGCAGTCACACCAAACCTCACAAAGGTATTAAGAGTCCTTTCTCGTAAAATATTCACCAGTTCGCAGTATGGTTTCCAGTTCATATTTGGATATGTTGGATTTTTACATGTTATTTTTTTAGGTGAAAACCATTGCATTTTCCTGCATGAAAACTCAGTCTGGAATATCAAGGGCCGCTA
>QLOK01021900.1:0-17527 GCA_003313805.1 Tricholoma flavovirens
TTCCTCCTCTGCTCATTTTTGGGACTGCGCAAGCATCTGCAGAAGCGTATTGGTTTGATCCGCAGTGGACATGCGAGAAAAATCGAAACTGCTGACATTGGACATAGTGGTGGAGGAAGGAGGAGAAATGAAAATTTTTCTAAAAAAATTGCCAAGTCTAGACTTCAACACTCACGTGCCTCGAAGGCTAGGCCTTAAGGGGGAAATACTGTCATGTTCCGTCCCACCTGATTCAGACTTCTGATGGAACACTGCCCCAGACTCTGATAAATGTTGAGATCGATCAGATTCCATTCTAGTGCATAGTGTAGACTTCGTACATAGTTACTGTAGTTACTCATAGGATTTTACCTCGGGCTAATACCTCGGGTACCACCCGTACTGCCAACCACAGCTAACGTACATAGCTCTTACCTTGGTCTCCCATCAAATCTCCGATCTCAGATTTCCTATTAGTATTTAAACTTAGATACTTCGTTGTTATTGGGGCAATTCGAATATTATATGTTAACCACCCTCGTCTTGTCTTTGGACTTCTGATTGGTCCCCTACTCAAATTCCTGATCGTCCTCCAGTAAATTGAACACCGTAACAAGCGAAGGGCGCAACTTCTTAAAAGTTGAAGCCAAGTTCTTTTCGATACCCCTCCGGATTACCGATCAGTTCCTGTGCAGATTCTCCTTCAGCCTCAGTTTATAACATGCAGCCATGATTGATCGCATTGTTAGAGTAATTGATTGTAGTGAGTCGTGGGGGGTCTTTCAGGACTTCACACTACCAGAACATGAATAACATATATATTTCGTGTAGTAGAGTAAAGTATAAAAAAGATGTAAGTTAATTACATAAGACTGGTCCTTTTATAAGGGCCAGTCAGAAGGTATAGCAATGAAATTATAATAGAAACAAATAATGTCCGGATCACCACACCCTCCCCTTTTGGCTTCAGCCAACAGCGGAAGGCAGCCATCTTTTTGGTGTAAAAGGGACAATCTACATCCTAGTAGAATCATCCTTGGGCTCATCCCCATCAAGCAATCCTAGCTCATCGAGGGAAAGGTCATCTACTGGTTTCATTGATGACATGCCCGCAAAAACCTCCGTGATCATTGCTTCACGCTCAGGGCTGGGTGTGAAGTTGATTGTTTGCTCATGGTCAGGGACCTCCGAGGTTGGTAAGGATGGTACTTGAGATTCTGGTGTCTCAGGGATTGCTCTCTGAGCTCAGAGACCTGCTGACAACATTGGGTCAGGGTCATCCTCAGAAACATCATCAGTGCTGTCACTGATGCTTCCAGCCTTCTTCTTTTGCTGCAAGAAATTTGCGACGACTGTGAACTGGTTGGAGGACTTTCCTCCTCTGAACCCTCTTGGAGGGATCCCCAATTCAACCCGTCATTTAGTCTTCAGGGCCCTCTTTTGGCCTGGAGTGAGTGTGGTGGTGATGGGTACACCACTCCAGCCACCAGTTGGGTCAGGATCAGAGCCTGTGTGCCCTCTGTCCACTCAGCTAGGTTGAGCAGGGGCCAGCATGGATGGCCCTGCTAAATTCGGCAGTGGTACACTACTTCATTCCACTATCAGCTGTCCAGAAAATCCCCAGGATGTTCCTGGTGGATATGTACTGGGTCCAGCTGAGGCTCCAGCTGGATTACTAGGGGGACCGCTCCTTGGAGGGGTGGTCGGTACTCACTTTCTCTTTGGTCAAGGACCTGAGAATGAGATGTTGGTGGGGCCAGGTGTCCACCAACGGGGTTCGGTCATCAGAGGGGTGTCCTCTGGACTAGGCCATGATTGCCTCAGTCGATTCAAGATTGCTGAGGCTGCCTCAGGCTCTTCCAGGTGAGGGTTGCTGGAGTTGGCCATATGAGACAGCCAACTGAGAGCATAATGGTGCACTTCATGGACCTTGTGGTCCATGACTCCCATTGCCGCAAGGTGTCGGATGACCTCTTCGACAGTGGTATTGTTGGTGACTCCCAACAAGGGTTGTTGAGCAGAATGAGGCCAGGGTGATGTGCTCATGCTCTCGCTCCTGGCGGTATAGCCCAGGGAGGACAAATACCTCCGCCAAGCAGAGGAAGAGTCCAAACTTTTGCTGCTGGGATAACCCAGCGGGGACTTGTTGTCAGGTCGGGAGGTTTCCCCTGACATGGGGAAGTGAGACCTTGTGCTGGTCCAGCAGGATACCCGGTGTGGATTGCCACTGGTACCAATGACGGTGCATGAACTGAGCCCAGAGCTCAGCTGAGTCCGTCATGCTCAGTTGCTCCAAGCAAGTGGGGTCTCTCAGTCGATGCACTTCACAGTTTGACTGTTGCTCTTCTGGGAGCCAGCTGGGAAGCTGCAAGCTCGCCAGAGCATGAATCATCAGCATATTTCTAGCCGCTGGTGGGATCTCGTTGATGTAGCACATGTACTCACGCACCCATTGGAGGTCAGGGTAGTTGTCAGGGGTATGTGCCTCCCAAGCCCAATGGTCGAATTCCTCAGTATTCTGAGGAATGGCTGATGGGAGTGTCCCTGGCAGCCTGCCCACTGAGATCCAGTTCACCGGTCTCAATACTTGATGTACCGAAGCTTGATGCTTCGGTGGGGGAAGGGTAGGAAGGGGCAGATACGCCACCTTCATCTCGACATCTGTGTCCCTAACTTGGGGAGGCACAATGGGTGGAGCAGCCGGCTTAGAGGCAGCAGCCACATATAAGTTCCTCTGAGGCATCTCAGATGGGAGTGAAGGCTCTCGAGTGTGAGGCCTCTTGGTTCTTCAATCATCTAATAGACCCTTGGTGTGGTCTAGTTCATCCTCAAGGTCCTGGATGGAGTCCTTGAGTCTCAAAATGTCCTCATCATAATCAGTGAAGGTTCTATTGTATTTGGCCCTTAGAGAGTGGGTCAAATCATTGTCTTGACGATCTCTCGTGTCGAAGAATTCAGGATCCTTGTCTAGGGCATGCCCATAGACATGTAACATGTAGTCTCAACACATGTTACATTGGCCTCGATGGACGAGGTTACTGTGCTCATCGCTGTGCCACGAGCTGGTGGTATAGGCACTGGTGCCTACACCATCCCTTCTCTGTCATTCTCCTCAGGTGCTCTGTCAGTTGACTCGTGCCCAAGTTCATAGTTCGCCAGGGCTTGGCCAACGATGCATCCTCATTCTTTCCTCTTCGTTATCCAAGCTGGGTGGCTCGGACCTCCTCCTCTTCTCCTTCCCCTTTCAAGATCGACCCCCAGGGTCGATCTCACATGAGCAGTGAGCATAGTTTTTATTATCGTCATCCCCCATGGGGTCGTCTGTGTCTTGATGGGTCACCATGGTGAGTACTGAAACGATGGGAACAGAAAAAAAATGTTTGAACTCCACGGTGTGTCATATACAGTTGTGGAGCTCAAATCCTCAGTCAGCTGTGGGTTCACATGCTCTGTGTCCCAGCTGATAAATGTGAAGTTGTTTGGCCTGAAAGGAGGAGCCAAACAGGAGCAAAGTTGGCTGCAGTAGCCCAAACCCTAACTTCAAAGGGGTCTAGGCCCTTCCCTTTCATCTCCCTCCATGCACAGTGCCCACTGTGCACCACTGGAGGCACTTCCAGTCGCTGACATCCATCAGCAACAGGTAAGAGTCCAGAGCTGCAAGTTCATTGCAGTTCGCTAAAGGCTCCCAAGTGGTGTCGCCCAGACTCCACTTAAACTCAAATTGGATGTTATGGCCCACCCATCTGTGGGCCGTAATCTCTTCCACATACCATTTGGTGTTGTCAGGTGCACCAAAGTCATATGCTTCCAGAGTACACCTGTTGGGAAACAGAGCATCATTGTTGGGGTGATGTGGCCTGAGGAGGCTCACATGGAAATGTGGGTGGATATGCCTGCACTTGAGTTCTTCAGGGAGCTCCAACTTGTAGTTGGAGGATTCGGGCAGTGCTTGTAGGACCTTGTAAGGACCTATGAACTTGGGTAGAAGTTTGCTGGCCTGTCCCTTGGGAAGGGCCAGGTTCTTGGTCGACAGGTAGACCAGGTCTCCCTGTCGGACATCAGGCTCATCACACCTGTGTTTGTTAGTATAGTATCACTGAAATACTTGTTCAGATATAATGCAATCATGTGCAACTGCCATGTTGCGCAGGGCACTCATTGCAAATGTGCGCACCCCAGGCAGGAAGCGCTCTGCAAGTGGAAGGTCCTGCATCATGCAAGGCAGGAGTCCACCACATATCTCAAACAGGGCCTGCCCATTGCTCTGTTGATGGTGGAGTTTATGGTAAACTCTACCAAGGGCAGTAGTTTCACCCAATCCCTTTGGTTGGATGAAATCATCACACATAATATCTGAGTGATCGAACAATTCGCTCTCTCAGTGATACCATCCATCTGAGGGTGGAATGAGGTGGACATCAATAACTTGATGTCCAATATATGGTGCACTTCATGCCACCATTTTGACATGAATTTTGAGTCTCAATCACATAAGATCAATGTCAGGAGTCCATGGAGCCAGATGATCTCCTTTACAAATAAGGGAGACAATTAAGAAGCTGTCATCATTGTATTCAATGGTCTCAAGTGAACCATTGAAGATAGGTGACAAATGACTACCAAGAGGTAGTCATGCCCATCAGACTTGGGAAACAGTCCAATGAAGTCCATGCCTATGGACTCCCAAGGTCGGACAGGAGTTGGTAGGGAATGCAGCTTGCTGCAAGGCAAGTGATATTCCCCTTTTGAGTGAACACATCATTTGCATGAGTTGCAGAAAGTCTCAACCTCGTATTGAAGTTGGGGCCACCAATACCAATGGTGGATGTATTCGGACATCTTCAAAGGGCCAAAATGCCCTATGATCATATGGGCCTGCTCAATGATGTGACAATGTAAGGTCGTACCCTTGGAATTGGTAGAGGGAACACAAAATACTTCCTCCCCACCTCAGTTCTTCATCCATATGAAGCTGTCCCAGATCTCAAAACCCAGGTGATCCTTGGGCTTTTCAAGAATCTTCCTGAAGACATGGTTGACAATGCATCCTTTCTGGATGTCATCGTGCAAGGGATCCCACTCCATCATGAACTTCTGGAGATCGGGACCTCTTGATTGAGATTCAAAGATCAAGGGGTCATCCTTCAATCCTTCATCATTATTGGGAGAAGGGTAACTTTCCCCTTCCTTGCTTGCACTCATATGCAGAGCAGCACTTTCTTGCTCTTCGATTCTTTCTTGGAGGGTTCTGAGTTGTTCACCAATCCATCGTTCCTGAGATGCGGTGGACCAGGTCTCGATTACCCAATTCTTTAACTCAAGGTGCCTGTTCCATGGGAGATCCTCATGGTCTGGATGGAGGCATATGTCTGTGAAGACGTAGTGCTGGACTAGAGGGGCATCATCCCAAGAATCAAACTGGTAGTAGCGGGACAGAGCGTCCACTACCTTGTTCAGTTTACCTTTGACATAACAAATGTCAGAGTCGAAACATGATAGATATTCCATCCATCATGTTTGCCTGGCAGAAAGTCAATGCTGGGTTTGGAAAAACTCCAGTGCCTGGTGATCGGTGACAACATGAATACGTCTGCTGATTAGTTTGTCTTCCCACTTGAGGAGAGCCTCAAGTATGGCCATTGTCTCATGCTCAAAGGTTCTGTAATTCCTTTGAGCATCTGAGAACTTCTTGGACAGGAAGCCGGCAGGCCAACACATCTGCCATTCCAGTCCCTGCCCATACATCGCTCCAATCCCAAAGACTGAAGCGTTGCAAATCACCCAGATAGGCTCGGGTGATTCATGGTCAATTGGCTTCAACACTGGAGTCATGCAACAGATGTTTTTGATCATCTTGAAGCAGTGGTCATGCAACGGCCACCACTGGAAGGCTTGACCATTTCTCATTATCGAGGACAGCAGGCTGGTAAATGCACTGATGTCTGGCAAAAAGTGTGCCAGATACTGCACAAGTCCAAGGAATCTTTGGACCTCGTGGTAGTTACGAGGTGTCTTCCACTCTCGTATCCATGCCATCTTGTCACTATTGGCGTGAAGACCATGCTTGTTGATCATATGACCAAGACACTCTACCTTTTCAGCGTAGAGTTCACATTTCTCTGCTCGAAGGAACAGGGAGTGATCTTGTAATTTGATAAACACCAGCTCCAGATGTTGCTGGTGTTCCTTTATGGTTTTGCTAAAGACAAATATGTCATCCAGGTAAATGTGGATGAATACTCCGATGTAGTCTCGGAATATAGCATTCATCAACTGCTGGAAGGTTGATGGTGCATTACAATTGCCTTGTTGCATAACAAGGCTCTCATAGATGCCCTGAACCATCGAGAAGGTGGTTTTCCAGACATCCTCTGGTTCCACTCGGACTTGCTCATATGTGTCCAAGAGATCAATCTTTGAGCGAAATTTATATCGAGTGACATCAAGCCTTATTAGGTCTTGGTCTGGAAACAGTGTAACATCCTTCACTGTGTTATTGTTATGTTTCTGTGCATTTATCACAGTATGTAATTTCCCTTTCTTCTTGGGTACCACAAGCATTGGAGCAGCCTGCTCGGCTCGAGCGGGGCGCCACCAACCTGCCTTGCAGTATTTGCTTATCTTCTCAGTGAGGGGCTTCCTCATCAAGTTGGGACATTTGGGAAGATGGTAATTGTACTTCTTCCCATTGTCCACCAATGGAATATGGTGGTTTATCTCCCGCAAGGGAGGTAATTTGTCAGGGACACCACTCAGGATGTCCTGACAAGACTGTTTCCACTCCTCCCTGAGGTGTGGGAGGTCCTCCTTTGAAAGGTGGCCCTCTGCCTTGGCTTTTCCAGCCAGGTCCTCACAGATGGCAAACAGCACGTCATTCAGGTCATCGACCTGTTTGGGTGGTAGCACCACAGGGATGGACACATTGAACGGTTCACGTTCGAAGTTTGGTCCATCGGGAAAGCAATCCCAAGTAAATTCGTGGATAATCTCCTCTAGATCATTTTTGTTTTCCAGGTCATCTCCAGGTCCCAATAAAATAGGATCTGAAGTTTTCAAACCAGATGGACGAGGTTTGTCAATGTTGTCCACCTCTTCTACCTCTGCTGTTCATTGTCAAACTGATGGAGGCTGTACTCAAGTCAAACTCGGACCCTCTTTGTCCAGGTCCTTTTTCTTGCGAGCGGCTGGTGGGCCACTCAGGAGTCACTCATCCCTTGGAGGATGAGGGCACATGGCATGCCTCCTTGCTTGCTTTAAGGAGTTTGGTCCTTCAATAATTGTATCAAGGACCCTACCTTTCACTCAGACCTCATAATGTTCAAAGTCCGAGGTAATACTGTGTTTCCTCATGAACACGGTACCAAGGATGACATTGTATCTATCAATGTTGACGATGTCAAAATAATGGTTGTCATTTGTTTTACCGATTTTGAAGTCGGTAAACAGGCTGAAGTTGATCTTTGAACAGCTGCCAACTGTCCCCAGTTGGAGGGGCACATGTTCTTCTAACTTGCAGATGTAGTGAATTCTGGGGAAACTGAGTCAGACGTACAGCCTGAGTCGAGGAGAACAAATGCTTCCAGGTTGTGAAGTTTCATCTTTGCAATGAAGCATCTGTTGTCTTTCTCGCTCCAGGGGGGGCAAGCTATTTTCTTTGAGGATTTCCTCAAGGTAGCCATGCCAACATGACACCTAATCTTTCAGAGAAGGTCAAAGCCTTCTCTGATTCGTCCTCAGGTTCTTTGTCTGAGTCGGATACTGACTGGATCGACGGGCAACTGTCGGAGTCATACCCCAACATAGTTTCACAGATTGCTCCAAGGTGTTCCATCTTGGAGTCTCCACTGGGGGCAGACCTACTGTCTGTCTCCCAGTTGTACAGATCACCTTCTGAACTGTACTGGGATCCATACAGGTCTTGATCAGACAAGGCCAATCCATACTCAGACAGATCACTTCCCTCTGAGTCACTATATGCAGCACCGAATCATTCTTTCGAGGTCGGCTGCTTGTCCGAGTCCTTTTTTGGGCTCAGATGTTCATCATCCTCCCTTCTATCATTAGGGGAAGGTCTTCGATCAGTTTCAGAGGCTGATCTTTCTCGTGCAGTGTACATTTTCGCTGCTGGTCTGGGTTGCCCATACTTGGGGCATTTCTTATCAGTGGAATAATGTGGTCCCCCACAGGTGTAGCAAGTAGGCGACTTGCTCTTGTCAGGCTTTCTGTCTGACTTTTGTTCCAAGTATTGGTGGGTCTTACCCCCCAATGAGTGGTGCTTCGGGTCATGGTGGTCCTGTTCATGGCAATCTCTGTCGCTGTGATTTCGTTTATTCTGGTCAGGGTACCCTGATCTGGAAGGTTGATGGTAGTCACAATATTTCCTATCGTGTTTCTGAGAATGGTCACAAGACCGTTCACTTGACCTTTCTGGTGAAGGGTCCTTGGGTTTGGATTGCTTGGTCAAAGATGTGGTCTTCAACCTTGTTGAATCCATTATATTCTTCTTCTTGTTGAAGCATCTCCTCATTTTTCCAATCTCCTCTAAGCAATGGACAAAGCAAATTGGTCTTGTGTGCCTTTCACAACGGAGATGCTTCTGTCACAGATCACATCGAGAATTTTCTCCCTCGTGGGAGAAGATCAGAGTCGTGTTGATGAGAATTGCTGATGGGGCAATGTCGAGTATAACTCTATACGAGTTGTAGTGTTCAAAAAGTGTAGTGAGTTGTGGGGGGGTCTTTCAGGACTTCACACTACCAGAACACAAATAACATATATATTTCATGTAGTAGAGTAAAGTATTAAAAAGATGTAAGTTAATTACATAAGACTGGTCCTTTTATAAGGGCCAGTCAGAAGGTATAGCAATGAAATTATAATAGAAACGAATAATGTCCAGATCACCACATTGATGGCTCCCTGGTTATTGACATTAAGTGTGGTGGGTCCCAGGTATGGGATACTGAGTTCAGCTGTAAGGGTCTGTAGCCATATGACCTGTCATGTGGCTATGCTCTCAGCCATGTATTCAGCTTCCATTGATGATAGAGCCACCGTGGGTTGCTTCTTCAATTGCCAGGAGATCGGGCCATCAGCCATTTGGAAAACATAGCCAGAAATAGATTTCCAATCATTTATGTTGGTGCCCCAATCGGCATCTGATTAGGCCAGGGGTTCAACTTCTCCCCCTTTACGGTAGATAATCCCTAAGTCACAAGTGCTGTTAAGATATCGGAAAACATGTTTGATGGCTGACCAGTGAGCAGGGCCAGGGTTACTCATAAAGCAAATGAGATGTCAGGTCATGTGCCGATTGCCACATACATAAGTGATCCGATAGCGCTTCAGTATTTGGGGATATCATGGTGTTTGTCATCTGGTGTCTTTACCAATTTGATGTTTGGGTCCAGTGGTGTACTGACAGGGTGTGAATCTGCCATTCCAAACTTCTCCAGGACCTTCTTCATGTATTGTGACTGTTTGATTTTTAGGGTAGCTGCCTCCATGTCCCTGTCCAATTCCAATCCTACTATCTGCTTTGCCTCCCCCAGATCCATGATCATGAAGTACTTCCCCAGCTCAGCTTTCATATCTGTGATGGCATCAATATCCAATCCAAGAATAGTCATGTCATAAATGTGGACCAACATGATCAACAAATCTTGATCGGTGTGCCTAATATAGATGCATTGGTCAGAGAATAGCTGTGTGAAGTCCATTTTGAGGAAGGTTTGATTAAGCTCCTTGTTCCAGGCCTGTCCTGCCTGTTTCAGCCCATAGAGAGGCTGTAAGAACTGCCATACTCTCCCAGTTCCATCGTCATATTCCGGTGGCTGCATCATAAAGATTACCTCATCCAATGTTCCATTGAGGTACACACCCATGTACAACATTGACCACATGGATCACGAGTCCTAATTTCGTTGCAAGTGCTATTAATAGCCAGAAGGTTTCCACAAAATCTATTCTGGGGATCTGAGAACATCCTTTCGCCATGAGTCTTGCCTTGTGTTTTGTGATCATCCCAATGTGATCGTGTTTGATGCGGTATACACATTTACTCACAATTGCCTGCTGGTCTGGTGGTAAGTCAACTAATTTGAATGTACCTCATTTGGTCAACTGGGTTATCTTGGCATCCATCCCCACCTTCCACTTTTCCCAATCCGGTCTACCCTTGGCTTCCTTTACCGAGAGTGGATCATCCTCGAGCATTGCCCCGATCATGGCATAATCCACCGTGATATAGCCAGATCCCTCCACTGCCGGCACTTGGTGTTGCCATTCCTTTGGTCCATGAGAATTTGGGTTATTCAGCAACCTGTTAAGACAATTGTCCCAACTTGAGTACAAGTGCTTCTGCTGATATAGTCAATCAGCAGTTAAGGATTCTATCTGCTTACTGGAGGCTTTCTCAGTAGTGTGTTCTGTCTTACTGACTCAGAGGCTTTCTGAGTGGCCGAGGGCAATCATATTCATTGAGTTGAAGAGGTAGATTGCTCAGGTCAAGCTGAAGAGCAAGACCCTCAGGTACTATGGTTTATATACAAAAGGGTGCAGTCCTTATCTACCAATAGGCGGAATAGATGAGAATGACAAAAGAGAACAATAGAGAATGAACATCAAGGAAGTAATAGGGAAAAAGGTTGGTAAGAATGGTAAGAAAAAGATGAGAACCAAAAGGTGGTAATAGGATGGTAGTCTGTCAAGGTATTAAGCAGGAATGAGTAATAACAAAAGAAGAAAGGTTTGAATGTCCAGTCTGTCTGTAGCCCACAAGAATTGTAACAGCAACCTGTAATTTACCAGTGGTTGTGCCGTGATGCAGGTTGATCGTTCCTGAGGTACTGGTAACTCTGATGGGGTTTTGATGCGTGATGCAGTTCCTTCTCAGGTGTGTTCTGTGCCTGGATTTCTGCTCCACTCAATGTCTGCTTGTCGTTTGCCTCACTCTCCCCCTCAATTTCAAATACTATGTTCCGTGAGGTGAGAATTTGGCAGGTGTTAGTGTTGTAGTACCTGTAGCCCTTTGTACCATCAGCTACACCCACAAAAATAAATTGCCTTGATTTCGGGTCGAGCTTGGAATTTTTCCCATTCTGCTGCAAGATCCAGCAAGTTTTGCCAAATTCCTCCAGGTTTGACACGTTCAGCTTCTTTCCCCAAAAGACTTCATCAGGCACCTTGTTGGGGATCTATTTTTAAGCCATAAGTAACCGCTTCTTTCCAAAGGGAGTAAGGTAGATCATGCTGATGTAACATCACCTGTGCATGTTCCACTAGTGTTTGATTTAGTTGTTCGGCAATTCCATTCTGCAATGGTGAGTGGTGTGTCATAACATCCAATTGAATACCATTATCCAATAAGTATTTCTTAAACTCCTTGCTAAGAAATTCCCCTCCTTCATCCATGCAAAGTTTCTTGAATTTGTGATTAGTTTGAGTCTCAACAAAACTCTTGTACTGTTTGAATTTTGCAAGCGCCTCTGATTTCTGTTTCATAAAATATGTCATCGTGCACTGTGACTTGCCATCCGTGAATGTGACAAAATACCGATCTCCCCCTGGAGCCTGAGTGCATGCCGGTCCCCATAGATCACTGACTGTGAGATCTCCAATCTCTTTGATCTTGGTTTTGCTATTTTTGGGAAAAGGTTGGACATGCTGCTTGGCAATGATGCATACCTTGCACTGTGCTGCAGGCTCCACTGTCCTATCCACCTCCATTCCCAATACCATCCCTTTATCCTTCAGCATCTTTACCAACCCCATATTCATGTGCCCAAAAATCCTATGCCATTCATCCCACATTCTCCCGTGCTTGGCAGGGCATGCTTGGTCTTGTTTGGCTATCCCCTTGACATTCATGTCAAATAGCCAATTTGATATCCATCCTTCCATAATGATCGTGCCATTGGGTGCTTGGAATCTGACTCCTGGTGACGAAAATAGAACAGCCACTCCAGCTTCGAGTGCACATGAGATTGAGATAAGATTGAATGGAGCATTGGGCGCATGTACCACATTTTTCAGCATGATTTTCGAGGTTTTCCCTTCCACAGTAGTCTGTAACTGTATAGTCCCTCATTCTAATCCAGGGGTTTTCCCAAAACTGGAAATTAGATGTCCTGGTGTCAGGGTGTAATCAATAAAAATGTCACAGTCCCACGCTATGTGTGAAGTGCATGCCAAGTCAGCCAGCCAAGAATCTGGTGAAACAGTGCTGTGTCCTCTCCACAAAATGCAAATTCATCATCATCTGCCGCTGCATTGGCTTCTGTCATCTCCTTCTGCTTTCCTCCTGATTTCCCCTTTCCTGATTGAGACTTCTTCTTGCACTGCTGACTGATGTGCCCCTTTTCTCTGCATCCAAAACAGGTGATGTTGGGATTTACCTTCTTTTTCCCATGCTTTCCTGCCAAGGCCATATCGTCGGAGTTTCTGAGGCTAAGCCATTGATCATGTTCCAGGATGTGCGTGATAAGCTTCAAGGCATCCTTTAGATCTGTAGTGTTGATAGATGCAATATAGTTATTCCAGTTTTCGGGTAGTGAGGTCAGCGAAATTATACAGAATTCCTCCCCATCAATCTTCTGTCCTAGACTGTGCAGCTCCTCCTGATAGCTGTGCAATGTCCTAATATGCTCTTCAATTGGCATGTCGTCCTCACATTGTGATCAGAATAATTTCCGCCATGCCTGAACAATTCCCAGTGCTCCCTGAGCTTCAAGTAAAGATTTCAGTGTGTCCCACGCTTCTTTCACTGTTGCCAAACTCGTGACGTATACCAACATCTTGTCAGCTACCCTCAATCGGATCGTAGATAGCACCATCCTATCCTTCTTTTTCCATGCCGCCCTTCCTACCATGTCTGATGGCTGAGTGATCATTCCTTCAATATACTCCCACAAATCTTGTCCCATCAAAATGTCCATCATTTTGATCTTCCATATGGCATAATTCTTGGCACCTGTCAACGGTTCGATCTGGTAGACATTTGTGTGCATTGATGTTTCAGTCATGGTTACTGATTGATCTGGGGTGTTAAAAGTTCGAGTTTAGCATGTACAAGAAATTTCAGTTAAGGCCAGGGCCCATAACCTGTTGAGAAGTAGAGGACTTGAAAGAATGAGTGAACTAAGTTGGTTATTTTGCAAAGTACTATGTACAAGAATATATATACCACTTTGGGTCATTGCCCATTGTAAACTAAACAACTAAGCGAGAGGCAGTATCTATTTATGGTGGTGCACTCTGCCACGTTCATCCTTGTTCGGTTGCGCTAAGTATAGCATTGGAGTTGCCATATTCAGCTCTGCCAATCAACACTCAACACATATGAAGTATAAGATGATGGAAAATGAATATGAACTCACTGACATATTGGATGTTGACCTCAAACACCCTCCTGACAGAGATGTTGATTTTGCAAAAGAATTGATGGGTGCGACCCTCTCATCTCTTAGGGACCTTTGAACAACATTAGAATAGGGTCAGATGAAGTATAAGATGATAGAAAATGAATGTGAACTCACTAACATATTGTGGGTCCACCTCAAGCCCCCTCCTGACAAAGATGTGGATTTTGCGAAAGAATGGATAGGCATGACCCTCTCATCTCTTAGGGACCTTTGAACAACATTAGAATAGTGTAATAAGAAGCATAATATTATGGGAAACGAAGGCGAACTCACTGACATATTATATGTTCACCTCAAACCCCCTCCTAACAAAGATATTGACTTTGTGAAAGAACGGATAAGCGCGACCCTCTCGTCTCTTCAGAACCTTCAAACAACATTAGAATAGTGTAATATGAAGCATAATATCATGGGAAATGAAGGCGAACTCACTGACATATTGTATGATCACCTCAAACCCCATCCTAACAAAGGTACTATCCTTAGGTAGGTGTTTGAAAACTTTTGAAAATTCGTCTCAGACTTGTGCTTTCCTGTGAATTTTGGCCTCGGAATTTTTGTGGGAGGTACATATGGTTCTACTACATCTATGTATATAAAAATATTGTTAGATATGTATGGATATGCAGTGGAAAGTATGTTGCCAGTGTCATGAGTAGCAAAAAGTGGGTGTTTGAAAAAAAATCAGTCACATCAGTCACATTCCCAGGCCTGCCGATTCAGTTCCTGATGGCATTATTGATTATCATCGCACAGCATTTACGTGCACATAGACGATCATCAACTTGCTACTTGCTTGCTATGGCAACACTGAGGTTAGGCTTGGCCTGCCTGCGGAGGAGCTTGATGCCTTCTTGGATGATCTCTTCCCTTTTTGAGCTAGAGAAGCTTTTGAAGGCGTGGAACTCCTCACACAGCATGCCATCAGGGGAGGACAGGAAGGCAATCAACAAACAACTGAAGATGCAACACGTCCACTTGTGCAATGCATCTTTCAAACTCCGCTCAGCAGGACTTGTCACCCTCCTTTCAAACTCTCTGTCCAGCATGTTACAGTCCATGGTTGGTCACCGGAATTTGCAGAGAGCTTGTCTCCTACATAAGGATCATGTATGTAAAAAAAATTCTTTGTTTGAGCTCTATAGAGACCGTCCGGATGCTATTTCTTCCCAATCAGGAATAATTTCACTTACAGTACCTGTAGTTTCACCAAAACTGGGCTGATTTCTTTCAAATAAAGTTTATAGGCATACTATGCGCACCTATTCCGAGAATCCTGAGGTCCTGAGCACACAGGAATAAGGTCCAATATTGAGTTTTCAAACACTTACCCACTTTCAAACCCAGCGCCAGGAATAGTATTGACTTTGTGAAAGAACGGATAAGCGTGACCCTCTCATCTTTTTGGGACCTTCAAACAACATCAGAATAGTGTCAGGTGAAGTATAATATCATGGAAAACAAATGTGAACTTACCAAGATATTATACAACCACCTCTGACAAACCACCTCCTAACAAGGTCCAAAGAAGTCATAGTGGGGGAGCTGTGCTCGTTATTTTGACTGAATGTTGGGTCAGCTAAGAATGGGGGACCATGAAAAATGGCGCCCCATCGGGTGCTTTGACTTGTTGAAATTTCAACAAGTTGTTGTTATCTTATCTCTGGAGTCTGGAGATGGTCTCTCTTGAAGTCTTGCTGCATGGAAACACGTTAAACATTGTTTGTACTATTGCCCTTATGAGCTTGGTTAGCTCCTGAAAATTTTGATTGTCAATGCAGGATACGGACAACTTGGATCTTGAGGCATTGTTACAGTATGCTAGTGCATGAGTAGTGTTGCAAATGGCTAAGCTGGTCAATTTTAAGAAAATTGCGATAGAGCCTCAAATAAATTATCTAATATTCTGAAAATATTTGATGGGGTAGATATCCCCGAGAGCCGGGGGGTCATCTGCCAACACTAAGCGATCCATGTATGGTGCCAATCGCTTAGTCACTGCCACTTTTGTGCAAGCGCAAAATCAAGGGACCAAAATTGTAATCCTAACCCTAAAGTAACTGCCAGTGACAAAGGGGATATGTCTCCACTAAAAGGAGCATAGTTCCATTGGTAAATAGACTAATTTTGATGAAAAATATATTGCTTTCAAAGCAGCCCATTGTGCCGTTATCAAGCTTTGTTTCTTATTGATAACTCACAGGGCCACTCTGCATACAGTGAAGATGCCTTGGTAATTTCACGCATGAATATCAAGCCTGGGGGTAAACAGGCCCGCATGCATAATGGGTGGTACATTCGCGATGGTGTCAAGGTTTCGCAGTCAATGGTTTATCCCAGTAATCACCCGTATCACCCTGACACACCAAAAGGTGTCAAGGCCATTCTCGTTGAACACGGCCTATGGCAGCAACAGCTCCGAGGTAAATGTGAAAAGGCTTGCAAGCCTAATGCCAATGCTTGCTGCAACAAACACATTCTGGAGCAGCAGCCTGACTTTGTGGAACAGAAATCTCTGGTACAGGAAACAATTGAAGCAGCAGGTCATGTGTGTCTTTTCTTACCGAAATTTCACTGTGAGTTAAATTTCATTGAGTTCTTTTGGGGTATGGTCAAGAAGTATCTTCGTGACAACTGCAATTATACTTTTGACACCCTTAAAGAAAATTTACTGAAAGCGCTTCGTTCTGTACACATCCATACAATCAGAAGATGGGAGCACCGAATGTTTTGGGTGGATTGAAGCTTACAGGTTGGGCCTTGGGACATGCGAAGCCCAAATTCAGGTCCAAAAATTTAGTTCCACAAAGTACAAATCACACAGATGCATTCCAGAAGGTGTTGCAAGTGCATTTGATTAGCATACCATAGTGTATATATGTGTCCTTTTGTACCACGCAAAATTGGGTCTGGACACAGAAAATTTCTCACTCAATTTTGAATTTAACATTAATTCCTCTTGGGGTTTTGTCCGGCCCATCGATAGGAGCATTTTCCCAAGAGGAATTAATTTTGGGATTTCTTCTTAAATTCTTATGATTTTTGCACAAAAGTAGCGGTGACTAAGTGAATGGCACCATAGCTGGGGTTGAGATATTGACCGGCTCCCAAAACAGCTCCAAATTTGAGCCATTTTGGGAGCCGGTCATTATCTCTTCAAAAACTAACTGTATCACTTAGTGTTGGCAGAGGACCCCCCGGCTCTCGGGGGCATCTACCCTGTCAAATATTTTCAGAATTTTAGATAATTTATTTGAGGCTCTACCGCAATTTTCTTAAAATTGACCAGCTTAGCTGTTTGCAACACTATGCACAAGTAGTAGACTACAGTCGACTTTCTCATAGTGCATGACGTAATATTGCATAATTCTCTTGTTGCATAGCTTTTGCATCAGAACCAGCATGGGACGCAGGGATATGATATGCATAATGCATAACACATAATGCATAGGTCCGGTGGCAACAATATGCAGTATCAAACCACTGTATTTGTGGCAGCAATTGTGGACGATCACCCAGTCAGCGATTCGGGCATACCCAGAATCATAATATATAAGAATGATAGCTACTTCCAAGGAGAGTATAGCATGAAAAAAATTTTAATGCCCTGTTTCGCCTCATAAGTAACTCCTTGAAAATCCATGTGTTTGACAAAATGCCTCCAGAGCCTACTCGGAAGCCTCGTGAAAAGCCCAAACCCTACCAGCAAAAGCCCAAGGTTCCTGTTCCGAAGGATGCACCAAAAACCTCTGCCGCAAGGGCAGTCAAAGAAAAGAAGCACGAAAACTTGACTCTGCATGATTGGATGACGGTGATAGGTCCACTTGCCCTGTGTAAGTCTGAGACACGTCGATCGCATCAAAACGAACCACATCGAACATCCAGAACTTCGTCGAAATCGCTTCGAATGGTTTCGAACCATGTCGATCTCTCTTTGCGCCTTCTACAGCCTTGACTGACCATTGTCAAACATTTTTGAAAATCGCATTCAATCGACGAACACTCCCGAACATCGACAAACCCATGTCGAATGGCTTCGCACGACTTCAAACCACTTCACAAACCCTTAGAACAATTTCGAACAATTTCGCGCATCCTTGGCTTCATCGGACCGATCCTTTCGACCT